>PVJI01009762.1:0-17967 GCA_004026765.1 Micronycteris hirsuta | reverse complement strand
TTATTTAGCTTAACACAATGCTCTCCTGTTCCATCCATGTTGATGCAAAGGGTATGAGCTCCTTCTTTCTCTCTGCTGCATAGAATTCCATTGTGTAAATGTACCATAGTTTCTTGATCCACTCATTTGCTGATGGGCACTTAGGTTGTTTCCAGCACTTGGCTATTGTAAATTGTGCTGCTATGAACATTGGAGTGCATAGGTCTTTTGGATTGGAGTTTCAGGATTCTTAGGGTATAATCACAGTAGTGGAATTGCTGGGTCAAAAGGTGTTCTATTTTTAGTTTTCTGAGGAAACTCCATACTGTTTTCCACAGTAGCGAACCAGTCTGCATTCCCACCAACAGTGCACTAGGGTTCCTTTTTCTCCACATCCTCTCCAACACTTACCTGTTGCTTTGTTTATGATGGCCATTCTGACTGGTGTGAAGTGGTATCTCATTGTGGTTTTAATTTGCAACTTTCTGATGGCTAGTGATGCTGAGCATCTTTTCATATGTCTGTGGGCTGTCTGTATGTCCTCCTTGGATAAATGTCTGTTCAAGTCTTTTGCCCATTTTTAATTCGGTTTTTTGTCTTCCTGGAGTGGAGTCGTATGAGTTCTTTATATATTTTGGAGATCAAACCCTTGTCTGAGGTATCATTGGCAAATATGTTGGTTTAGGGAGTTCTGACTATTGATTCAATTTTCTTACTAACTAAAGGCCTATTCAAATTTTCTATTTCTTCACGATTCAGTCTCAGTAGATTGTATGTTTGTAGAAATTTATCCATTTCATCTACATTATTCATTTTATTGGTGTATAAATGTTCAGAGTATTTCCATACTTCTTTATATTTTTTTGACACAAGTTGTAGTCTCCTCTTTCATTTGTGATATTATTTCTACATTTATCTCTTTTTGTTAATCTACATAAAGACTCGTCACTTTTGTTGATCTTTCCCCAAAACCAACTCTTAACTTTCTTTGATATTTTCTGTTGCTTTTCTAGTCTCTAATTAGATTTATTTCTGCTATAATAATTATTATTTTCTTCCTTTGTTAACTATGGGCTTAGTTTAGTCTTCATTTTCTGGCCTGTTAAGGTGTAAAAATGGTTTGACTATTTGATTTTTTTCTTTTTTCTTAATTTAAGTGTTTATTGCCTTCAATTTTCCTTTTAGTACTGCTTTACTGCATCACATAAGTTTTGGTATGTTGCGTTTTTATTTACATTTCTTTCAATATATATTTGGTTTCTCTTTGCAGCAATAGGTGGTTCAACAGTGTTTTCTTGATGTCCACATTTTTGTGAATTTTCCAATTTTTCTTCTATTATAAATTTCAAGTTTTGTATCACTGTAATTGAAAAGAGTACTTGATATTTTTCAATCTTACTGAATTTGTTATGATTTGTTTTATGGCCTAACATGTAATATATCCTAGAGACTGTTCTGTGTGCTCTTGAGAAGAATGCAATTTTTGCTGCTATTGATGAAATGTTCTGTATATGTTTGTTTATTTCACTTGGTTTAAAGGCAGAATTTCCAATAACAAGTTTTGATTTAAAATTCTACAAGTCACATAATTTGGTTTTGCTTAAACACATGCACACATATAATTATTCATTCCATAATTCATTTTTGTCAAGTAAATTTTCAAGAAAAAATGTTCATAGTAAAATTTTTTATTAAACATGAGGAAAATTTAAATTAGTCAGAATCATAATAGATTATATAGTTCACTCCACAAATAATCATTCTATACTAGAGAATGAGTATGAATACATTTAATTAGTAAACTCTAGGGGAATATATACCAAAAAATATGTAATTAATTCTATGAACCATATATTTTATTGTTGAAGACATTTTTTGGTTTATTTATAGAGTTCAGTCACCATTTATATTGCACAGTTCTGCACACACAAAAAACAGTGAAGGTAGACTTACAAGATACTAATATCTCTTTTTAGCTTGAAACATCACAGATCAAGTCAGGCCCTAGTTCGTCTCTATTTTTTGACATACAGAAAATGTATTTCTGAATTCTCTTTCAAGTTCTACATCTTGACCTATTACTAGAGGTGGACTCTATCATTCATTCATGGAAATGGCTATAGATACATGGGTTATGTTTCTCCCCACAGGTGACTGCAAAACTCAAAAAGGCAAGACCCTTTTAGATTTTTCATGGCCATCATAATTCTCAATTTTTTCTATTGCAAGCCTCTTCCCAATGAACTCTTCAAAGAAATATCAATATTTTCATCTTTAGGATCTGTTCATTAGACTTCTTCTTGCTACCTAGAAATAGCACAGAAACAATTACTTATCTAAGCCTTGGTCTCTGTATTCATAATTAAACCTGGGTTTTCCCTAAGTCTCCTGATGTAAGCATTGATGAGTGGAGGGTGATTCTCTTCACTCTTCCTAGTGTCAACACAGATTACTTTTTAAAGTTGAATTCACTTGATAGTGTATCATTTTAAAATGTTTGTCCTACATTAAAAATAAAAAACTTTGTCATTACTGCTTTGTTTATTACTATTAGGAGAAATATAATTGAAGACACCAGAAAAGAACTGGCATTGTCTATTACTTTTATTGATCTTAATGCAATAATTGTAATAAACTCTATTTTTTTCTGCTTCAGAGCAGGTAACTGAATTTGCCTTTAAAAAATGAAATTAAAAAATTATATTGTAAATTACTTAATTCAATGTTTTTGCATTCCTTTTAGGAACCTATGTCTAACTCATTCTATAAGTTAGACCATGAAAAAGAAATTATATGTAAATGGCAAAAAACAAAAAGCGGGTACTGGAAGAAGAGTATAAGACACCTGAGCAGGGGTGTCAAACTCATTTTCTCTGGGGGCCACATCAGCCTTGTGGTTGCCTTCAAAGGGCCGAATATAATTTTAGGGCTGCATAAATGTAACTACTCCTTAACAGTTAAGTGAGAGCTCGGCACTGCCACAAGGTAGAAACAAGGTGGAGAGCTGGATAAAATAAGGTGGAGAGCTGGATTTGGCCCATGGGCCTTGTGTTTGCCACCTGTGCACTAGAGATTGAGTCCGTGACATCTGAGACTATGCTAGAAATAAACATGGGTCCTGAGAGTGAGGTTTCATATCAAAAGTCAATAAGAAGTTAAGACACTGAGGAAGCTTAGTGCAACAGAAAGAGCTTTCAGTTTGCTATTTCAAATATTTGGTTCAAAGGCATATTCTATTACTTAGTTGCATGAGTTTGGGTACCTTATTTTTCTGTAAAATTGAATTAACACTGATTCTATTATTGGCAGATTCTGGGAATATAATGAGATTTTAAAAGCAGTTTTATTGAAGTAAAATACTACAATAAAACTCACCACTGCTACAACAATACAGAACATTTCCATCACTCCAAAATTTCCCTCTTGCCCTGGCAGTGGGTCAGCTCTTCCCAACCCCAGCCTTGGGCAACTACTGATCTGCCTTCCAATAATCTGGTTGTGTCTGTTCTAAATTTTATGTGAATGGAGCCATACAGGATATAATTCATGGTATCTGGTTTTGTCATTTGTTTTTTGATATAGTTGTTGTATATACCCTGTTTTTTTTTTTGTTTGTTTGTTTTTTTGCTTGCTTGCTAATTGCTGAGCATTCTATTGTGTGGATATACCACAATTTGTTTATATATTAATTCTTGATAGCTGAAGGCTGTTTCCCATTTGAAGTTATTTATGAAGAAGTTGCTGTTGGCATTCAGATATAAGTCTTCCTATGGGAAGACTTCTTATGTTTTAATTCATCTTGATTAAATAACAATACGTGGGAATGCTGGGTTTCATGATATGTATGTTAACCTTTATAAGTACTGAGCTGTTTTCCAAAGTATATCTATGATTTTGAATTTCCACTAGAAATGTAAGAGCTTTCCAGTTGCTCAATCCTCAACAACATTTGGTAAAATTAGATACTTTGGGGGTGTCAGAATATTCAATTGTGGTTATAATTTACATCTCATTAGAGATGTGGAAAATGTAAATCACTTGAATATTTACTTATTGAATAGTCTGCCTAATTACTGAGAAGAATCATTCCTCATACATTTGGGATGTAAGTATTTTATGGGATGTGAGCTTTTGCAAATATTTTATTTAAGAATCCAGAATACGTAAATATTTCTAAAAAAATCAGGAGGATCTGATTTTGAAGGACTCTAAGTCTGAAAAAAATCTCACTGCAAAGGAATCTCAAAACACTTAACAAAAAATATTTATAAAGACACAGCTGCAATTACTTTCGACGTTGTTTAATGAACCTAGTTATAAAACAACCCACTGTTCCTGATTCAAATCTAGAGGAATGTTTCTAGTACTATTTACTACCATGGAGGGTACAGCGGTGTCACATCGAACATTTGCAAACTTTGCTTTGTACCTCTTTTTTAAATCTTGGAACATTGGACTAAAAAGAGAAGCAAATATCAGCATTTAACAGCCCAGACCCTGGAGACAAACACACTTTTGATTACTCCTGGCACCACCATTAGTAGCTTTGTGACAATTTAATTAACTGCTTGAAGTTTCAGTTTCTTCATTATCAAAATGAAGAAATAATATTTCTTACTTCATGGAGTCATTGTGAAAATAAGAGAGACAACACGTGTAAAACACTCAGGATAATAGCTGTCACACACCAAGTGCATAAAACAGTTTAGCTCATTATTACAAATATATCTAACATTTTATTTTTTCATGACATTTAAATTATTTCAAACGTCTTCTCTGTCATTTCTGAAGTGACTGAGGTGCTACGTCTTAGGGTATGAAGTCAGTGGCCCTAATAACTCATCTAAACTCCTCTTCCTTCTTCTTTTTTATAGTGCACATTCACACTTTTGTTTTATACCCCCAAAATAAAGAAAAAAGACCAAAGTTAATGTCATTTTCTAACATTACTCATGGTTTTTATTTAGATTTTATTTAACTGAAGTGTAAAGGGAATCATTCCTTAGGGGTTATTATTGGCACATACACAGAGCTCAGAGCAAAGG
The DNA here is from genome assembly GCA_004026765.1 of Micronycteris hirsuta. Classification (NCBI taxonomy): domain Eukaryota; kingdom Metazoa; phylum Chordata; class Mammalia; order Chiroptera; family Phyllostomidae; genus Micronycteris; species Micronycteris hirsuta. The sequence goes on along the minus strand of PVJI01009762.1, from coordinate 12,943 downwards.
AGTTGGGCAGGCTCAGAATGTCACGCAAGAACACAAAGAGTGGTGCTGCACGCAGCTGGAAAACCAGACTTCAGTGTCAAGGGCAGTCACTGTGGGCAGCTTCTAAGGAGCTAAGTTTACCTCGGTTATGTTCTTTTGGCCTGTGGACTGTGATTACAGATAAGATTAAGAAACATCTCATAAAAAATATCTGGACAGGTTATTTCATCTGAATTTTTAAGGGAATAAAATAATTTGTGGAAAATAGTAAAAACTTTAACTAAAGATAAATTTATATACACATATGTAGAAAAAGTATATGAAAGTACTGCAACTATTTAAATGTTCCACATCCAATTGTGTATATATACATATAAGTACATATCAATGTACATTGTATATATGTTGTTACTTTATGTGTTTACTATTAGAATATTGATAATATTCTAGAATATGCGCCACACACTAGAATATTGGTACTATCTCTAGCCAAGTGTGATGAGGAATCTGGTCCCAGGTCAGTCCTCTCCTATTTTTATCTTCTAGTTTCTGGCCACTCTGATCTGCTTCTATATCCCTCATTGATTTAATCTTGTCCCTTAATGCCCAGACTTTTCCTCAGTTCAGAGCTAATACATTATTACTAGATTTCTTAAGCCCAATAGCTAAAGTACTCCCAAGTTAAATTGTGAACGCACATAGACTTACTTCATCAGCAGTGTTTGCAATGTGTAGGACATTTACCTCTCTTTTCTTTTGCTTGAGTATTTTTAAATGTGACCACTGCTGGGAATGTTTTGTAAATGCCCGCCAGAAAAATGTCTCGCTGAAAATTTCCATAAATTCCTGTCTGTAGCTGAAATGGCAGAACTTTTAGAGTTCTGTGGCTTTAGTCAAGCAAAGAAAAACTGTCAAACAAGTTTTCTCTTTGAAAGCTCTGTCTGACTAAGCCTAAGTATCTTTTTCATGATTGTGACCTTATTTGTCTTTTTCTCTTCCACCCGCCCAAAGTATTGCAACTATTTAAGGGCTTCATGTCCAACTGCTCATGGCTCATTCAAACAGTGGTACTGTTTCTTTCATTCAAAATTGTCAAGGAGAACTTGACTCTATTTTTTCCACATTTTAAAATTTTCATGAGAACATTTAATATTATTACACCTTCATAAAATTTTTTAAATGAACAATAACGTATTGTTGACTACAGCCACATGTTGTACCATGATCTCTAAAATTTATTCATCTTTCATAATTAAAACTCTATAACCGTTGAACAACACCCCCATTGCATCCTTCCTCCTGCCCCCTGCAAAAGCTATTTTACTCTCTGTTTCTGTGAGGTTGACCATTTTAGAAACCTCATATAAGTGGAATCATGTAGCATTTCTCCTTCTGTGACTGCCTTATTTAACTTAGTATAATGTTCTCCAGGTTCAAAGTGTTTTTTATTCTGTTTGGTTTTCCATCCTGTAGAAGAAAAGGAAAGATCTGTAACTATCCATCTTAATGGTCTGCCAACAAATGACTTTACTAAACATTTTTATTTGACCAAAATTTATGCAGATCTCCTACTGGGCACCTCCTTGGGTTTAATGCTCATCTAATTTCCCTAAATTATGTTTAAAGACTCAATTAATGCTTGGGACAAAGTGCTAAGATGGAAAAGTTAAAACCATCAAAACAAACCTGGATTTGGCCTAGTATAAAGGACAACCTGAAATAAATCACCAACCAAAGATAATTAGAATTTATTTTCTTCTCTCTACATTTTAATTTTATTCCACATCTAAGACAACAAACAATCAAATAAATGGCACTCAGTTAAAATGTCACTGAAATTTTCACTAGTGAAATGAGAGTATTTTACCCTTACATTTTAATCTATAGTAAATTTTGAAAATAAATAGTTGAAAAACCTGATTAAGCAAAAGCTCAACCAAGACAACTTCTCACGCATGATTGGTGTTTACCCTGTTGGTTGAGCCCCACTGTGAAGTCTACCGAGAATAACAGGACCATTGATTTAATCCCTTTCTGGCAGGCCTTTCACTGAAATTTAATTATGTTGCTTTTTGTCTGCAACCTTTCCCCAAGGTTTCTGTGATATTAGAATACCTCCTTTAAGTGTTATGAAAAGTGCATTAAAGGGTTTTCCTCTGATTATTTCATAACATAACATAGCAGTTCCTTCTGCCAGCAAGCCCACACAACTGTTTCCAATAAATGAAAGTTTTCTTTTTTATATTTTATAAAGTGTAGATTAAACATTAATTAGTCATAGCTGAGTTTCAACATTTTCAACTTCTTACAGCGAGTTTTCAAACAACACAAATAAGGTCCTATATAATGTGTGAACAATGGCATAGCTTTAGGCTTCAGAAAAAACAAGGATGCTTGGTTAAGTCAATCTTAAACTATTTTGCAATGATTTCATGCTGAGCAATTGTTTATATATTCCTTAAATAATGGAAGTTTCAAAGGCATGAGGGAGTGTGTATTTTTATAGCTAGAAAAAATTTATTAAATGAGTATGGCTTTCTGGATTTCTTTCCTCCCTCTCATAAAATTGAAAGAGGCCAACCAAAATGCACACTAACCACAGTAGCTTCCACATTTTATGGTCACCTGTGTCAATTCTTGTCATTTTTGTTTACTATTATGGACTTGTCACAGGCTCAGTATCTCCAAAAATAATTGAAAATGAAAACAAACTTTTGTGTGTCCTTTTTCTCCCCAGTAATGTGTCAGCCTGGGAAAATGCTCTTTTTGAAAATAAAACAGAGCTGACATATAATTGTTGCCTTTACCCCAGCTGTTACTGACATTACATGCTGAACCTTCCTTGGAGACAGAAAACCAATTTTGATGTGACACTCTGAAAAGTCACCACTGGTACTTTACAAATAGTTCAAGGTCACAGAGATTTTGCTTGAGACACTCTCAGGTAAACCTCTGGAGGGCTTTATTCTTCCCCTTGGGGAAAACTGTGTCGATATTGATTTTGCAAATTACGGGCTTAAAGTCTAACAAAGGAAAAGCTATCTGGAGAAAAAACAACTTAGTACAAAATCAATGCTTTTGCATTGAAGTTTTAAAAAAGTAATTCCACCCAAATATTATGGTTAAAAAAGAAGTTTAAATTTTGAAATCGGTATCTGGGAATAGATAAACTTAATATAATATCTTATTAATAGAACATTTGATAAGCAATTTAACTTTTAATACTTAAGTTAATTCAATTTTTTTATTTTAAAAAAAGCCTTTCCATTTACAGTATCCTATCCATTACACAGGTATTTGCATTTTAGTGTTACTAAAATGTCCATGATTTAATCAGCAATATATTATCAAACAATATTTTAATAAAAGCCAAAGTTTTGTAATAATCAGCTCCATAAGTAGTATTGTGTAAGTTTCATTACTGATTAGTGATTTCTGGGATAAATGAAAATGCTCACTTTTTTTAGTTACTAAAACTTTAAGTCAGTCAATCCTCTAAGGAATCTCAATTATTAACATAACAAAGGATCAAAACCTCAGTGGTCACATTTTGTTTCTAAGCTTGTGGACCATCTAACTGGCATGTACCAAAATGGTTAATGTGAACTCAAAAATTGAACTGAACTAGTCTCATGCTCATGTTTTATCTCTGTTAATTCTGTCTCTTTATTCTCTCATTTCAATACACTAAAAAATTTATACTTACCTACATGGGTTGGGTTTATAAAGACCAATTTTTTAACAGAATTCCACTAGGAAAAAAATAGCCATTTGGGAAATCATGGACTCTTATCTATGTTCTCTTTTATAGTCATCTTTTAGTAATATTCTCATTGTTTGAGACTTTAGGGCACAAAGCAAAATATTTAATTTATAGAGTTTATGATTCACATTCATATTACTTCTGTTTCAGAGAGAGAGAGAGAGCCATATTTTATAAGTTGAATCATTTTGCTTTGTCCTAAATTGAAATAGGTAGACAGATAAATAGATGATAGATAGATGGTAAATAGATAGATAGGTAGATAGATGAGCTCTCCCCACCTAATCCAAGAAACAAGGTTTATAACAAATATCTATTATGACTGAATCCATAAAGAAATAATGGCAAATACCATTCAATTTAGCAAATGTTTAATATAGAATATAGCAAAATATTATATTTGCATGGTAATAATAAATGATTACATGTTCCCCAACTTACAAACATTGAATGTGTTTGTAATTATAATCATTTATCATTTTGTATCTACAATATTAAAAAGTTGTATAACTACAATTAATACAAGTGAAGAAACTAACCACAATAAAAATAAGATGATTTGTCCAAGTTTTTATGGGAATGGGCAATAAGTGAAAATTTCAGAATTTGAACCATAGGCTATTGGGCCTATAAATATATATTTGGTACATTAAATCAAATTAATGCATAAAATAAGTTGGCAATTATAAAAATCACTTTATTAATGAGCAAGATATCATTTTCATTTGAAATATAAATTGAAATGAAAACTGTACCATTTGCATCACAGAAACATTTAGGAGAAAATACCAGCTTTTAAGGTCAAGGAATATGAGACATAGAAACATTGAGGCAAAACAAAATCCAGGTGAATAGAAAAATGGAAGAAACGTGATTCTGCAGACTATTTATTTATTTATTTATTCAGTTAGTTAGTTATTATTTATTATGGAACACTTCATGAGTTTGCGTGTCATCCTTGTGCAGGGACCACGCTATTCTTCTCTATGCCATTTCAGTTTGAGTATATGTGTAGGCACCATTTACTGTTTTTGACCAATAAGTTACCATCTCATTACTTTAGAGTACAATACAGAATGTCATGGTAGGTTAATGTATATATGTGTGTGTGTATGTGTGCATAAATGAATTAGGTTGGCATTATTATAATGCATTTTTCATTAAGTTGTTTTTCTTTGAATGAGGGGGTCCCTAAGACTATCATTGAAGATAGGAAAAAGAGTGAATCCTACAGTTAATCTTACAATTTAAGAGTAAAGAGTCTTAGGAAAGAAAGTTAAGAAGGTGATTGTAATAGCTCAGACAATATATATAATGGACCTGAACCAAAAATGTTTTATTGTGAGATATAAAAGAAATTGATAGGTTTAAGTTCAAGGCACTTAATAGGTATGATGTTGAACATTAGGAAGATTGAAGGAGATAATAATGAATTGGGAACTCAAATGTGGGGATGATTTTTGCATTAGGGAATTAATTCAGTTATTCTTCTACATTTCTTATGATATTCAGAATATTGCTTGTCCTTCAAATTCATTTCAAAATATCACTGATTCAATTACATAATTAGGATAAACAGAGACCTTTATGTAAAAGTGTGAGAAATGAAGTAATAAAGTAGAAAAAAAAAGAAGACTTGTCAGTTAAAAACTTCAATCTCAAATATGTGCAAATGATTTGGAGAAATTTACCCTAATAAAGACATAATTACTTTATGTAGAAAAGAAGATGTGGTAACAATACAAAGTCTGTCCAGAAAAAGTCCAACCATTATTAATATAATGAGAACTGTTTGTGTGACATTGTTGTAACTTGGCAGCCAAGGAGAGCAGACTGAAATGTGCACGTATGAACAATGATGACTTCACTGTGCTAGTCAGTGGGGGTAGTAGATGTGGTGAGTGAACATGTGTACTGTGGGGTCATTGCACTCAAAATGAGCAAATAGAGCAACAAATAGGCATCAAATTTTGTGTTAAGCTTGATCATTCCTCCATGGAAACTATTCGGATGATTCAGAGGGCCACAGCTATGGGCAACTAGTGATTGGCAGCTTCATCATGACAATGCACCTGCTCATGAATCTCATCTCATGTAGAGATTTTTAACAAAATATCAAATCACCCAGATAACTCAGCCCCCCTACAGACCAGGTTTGGCACCCTGTGACTTCTGGCTTTTACCATAACTAAAAGCACCTTTGAAAGGGAAGAGACTTCAGACCATTGATGAGATTCAGGAAAATATAAAGGGGCAGCTGATGGCAATTGAGAGAGCTGTGTGAGGTCCCAAGGTGCCTACTTTGAAGTGGACTGAGGCATCATTGTCTTATGTACAATGCTTCTTGTATCTTGTCTCTTCTTCAATAAATGTCTCTGTTTTTCATATTACATGGCTGAATACCTTCTGGATAGGCCTTGGTTATGTCTATTTTGATAGTTAAAGGAGATAATAAAGATAAAGAATATAACATGATGCCTGACAGAAAAAGTTATTTAACAAGTTGAATTTCTTTCTTCCTTTTATGTACTGTGAAGGTCACATTTTTATTTAGATTAGGGGTTTCACAAATTTTGTATAAAAGCTCAGTGTCCCTGAGGGTTAGCTTAGGTTGTTATAATAAAATACCATAGGCCAGGGCCTTATAATCAACAGAAATGTATTTCTTAGAGGTCTGGAGGCTGAAAGTTTGAAATCAGGGGAGCAGCATGATTGAGTTCCCATGAGAAACCTCTTATGGGTTTCAGATTGCTGTTTTCTCATTATATCCTCATGAGATGGAAAGAGAAGAGCAGCCCTGTGGGGTGCCTATTATAAAGCACTAATCTCATTCATAAGGGTTCTATCTTAAGGACCTAATCAATTCCTAAAGATCCTACCTCCTAACACCATCAGGTTGGATATTAAAGTTTCAATATATGAATTCTGAGGGACACATTCAGTCCATTGCCGTCAAATAGTAAATACTTAAGCTGGCTGGCAAATACAATATCTATTGCAACTACTCAACTTTTCTGTTGTAGCACAAAAAACATCCATATATAATACATAAACAAATATGTCTATATTCCAGTAAATTTTCATCTTAAACAGGAAGCATGCTGAATTGGCCTATAGATAGAATTTTGCCAACTCCTAACCTATATTTAAACCTCATAGACAAGTGAAGCTATATGTAATTCATTCATAGGTAATGGAAAGATGATGTAATTGTCTAGTAGTAGCTTCTTATAGTTTAGGAAAACTACTTTATCATCAAGTTTTTGCTCTATACTAAATATTAATAAATTGATATCATAAACTTAAACTCTAGATGAAAAGACTTAAAATAAGTAAATATTTTTACATGTACTGTGACTCCTCAGAATAAAGCAATTGACTTGACTTGGGAGAGTCGAGAGGATTCTTCAAAGAGTTGAAACCTGACTTACCTTTTAAAGAGGTGTGGCAGTTCTTTCCACATGCATGAAAACACGCAAGTTCCAGATATCATGCGTGTCAGAGCGCAGCTCTGCGTGATTCCCATGTGGGAAAGTGTGGATCATGTCTGTGGAATAGGAATCCTCTAATAGGAATTTGGCAAAAATATATCTTAAGAAATTCTCTGACTTGCTGAGCCTCTTCCTCCCAAAGTCTGGAAGCTTAAATTAATGAATCTCTGCCCCAATGTTCTATGGTCCTAAAAGTTAACAGCCTTACCCTCAATTTACTTGTCTCCTGTTTAATGTATTACCCTGGTCCTGTCTGCCACCGGACCTGAATTTACATGCTAATGCTCTGCTAATGAGTAAACCTACCCCTATTCTGTATAATCCCATGAATAATCAATCCAGTGTAAATATGTCCTAAAGCCTTTAATAAAAACCCCGGCTAAGCTACCCACGAGGTCTTTTCCAAGATGGAGGTGGAGGGAAAGACCCATGGCAGCTGGATTCTTATCTCCAAGTGTGTCTCTGGGTAAGATTGATTCCCTCAATCAGGGTACGGTCCCCCAAAGGATTTCGCTGGTACGAAATCCCAGCGTCAAAGAGGGAGGGAGAAGAGGAAAAGAAGAAAATGTCAGACATTAAACACAGTATGTGAAAAATCAGGAAGACATTTAATGCTACAGTATGTTAAGAGGACAATGGGAATTTTAACATGGATACACAAAAGGTGTGTGGGTTTGATGGTGATAAGGCTAGAAATGTATGTTGAAGATAGATTTTGAGTACATTCTTGGACATTAGGGTTTTTTATTTATTCCTGTGCTTCAATAGGGAGGAAGCAGAAATTGCACTGGTCATCTGCTTGCTCAACAAATATTTCATATTTTCCCTCTGGAGAGAGATTAATATTGCAAGCCCCTACCACCTTGAACTTAGATTTGTGCACATGACTTTCTTTGACCAAAGAATAAAGGCAGAAATGGCATGTGTCACTTCCAGGTAGGACCTTTAAGAACCAGGGTGTAAGTTCTGATCTCTTTCTACTATCAGGGCAATCATTGAATCACAGAAAGGAGTGGGGATGATGTAAGGCAAGACACCTCACCCGACCTGTTACAGTTGTCTAATGGGAGAGACGAATGAACCTTTATTTTCTCAGACAACTGGGATATTTTAAGCTTGAGTTGTTCTCTTTTCCTCTCATAGCCTCTACTCTTCTGTCCAACATAAATGTCTTTAAACAATGAAGTAAAATAACTGTCCAAGCAATCTTTTAAGGCCCCTATAACCTGTGATTTGGAATATATGAATTAAATTTTGTATAATATAGTTAATTAACATTTTTGAGTTATTTTTAAAATAAAAAATAAAAAGAAAGGAAAATGCTGTACTATTGGCAACCTGAAGTTCCTAATCATAGGTAACTAATCAAATATGCTGAATTTAGCCTAAGTGTGTTAGTGAACCGTGGTATTGCATGTGTCTATACACTTAAATAAACAAAGAATGTATTAGGAAGTTACTTAATTTATACTGACCTAAAGTTGAAAAATATAATGTATCTATGTTTTTCTTTCTTTGTTCAGTTTAGAAAAATCCTTACATTTCAGAGTGATATAACAAAACCAAAAGTATTATTTTTGCAAATGTATATGATTTTATAATAAAAGGTGTATTTTTGTTGTGATCAACATATTTGGTACAAATAACATAGTCAATCTCTCCTTCAGTGTGCCAGGGAAATCTTCAAAGGAAATCAACGCTCAGCTATGTGTGTAGTAGCTTAAAGAGAGATGCAAAGCAATAGTGCACATATAAATGTGGCTGTTTTAATTTATTTATCATATTATAAAAAGTAATAGTGCACCAGATATTTATACACTGTAAATATAACTCCCTAGTGTTTATGTTTTTAAGGTTTCAGCGACTGAGGAGAAAATTTCCAGATCAACAAATTAAGTTATACTTATACTGATTGGCATGGGCAGATACAATTCTATTCTTTTTTACCAATGGTAGTAGAGGTCACATCTCAGAGGAAAATGAAAATCTCTGTGTTCAAACTGACTCATTCCATTTGGTTTCTTAAATGGTTTACCTAAGCAGTTATGAGTATGACACAGTTAATTTAGCAAACACAATGGTTTATTCAACAACGTTAGCCTTTTATGAAAACATGTCCACCTGTTTTCTAAAGTAAATATTGTAATATGTAAGTATAATTAAAAATTTAGATAGTGTTTGACTCTGAAATGGCAAAACAGTCAATAAAATAAATGTACATGTACATAAATACATATATTAAAGATAAAATGAGTAAAGAGTAAGAAAAGGGTATCAGTGTTTTTCAGAATGTATTTGTTTTATATTATGCAGAAACAGACCTTGATAGTCGAAGACCAGTTAGACGTTATTCTTAACTTAAGGAAGACAATTTCTTAATAAAATATGAGCACAAAATTGAAACACCCTAACATAGCCAAATTGACTCTACATAAACTCATCAGTTTCTGATTTAATGTCATGTTATTCTCTGTTCATATATTTATTTTAATTATTATTTTTTATTGTTGTTTAAGTACAGTTTTCTGCCTTTCTTCCCAACTCCTCCCCACCACCCCACTCCTCCCTGCCTCCCTTCTTCATTTCCACCCCCCTTGTTATTGTCCATATGTCCTTTATAATTGTTCCTGTAAATCTTTCACCTTTTTCCCTCTTTATCCCCTCTCCTCTCCCTTCTGATCACTGTCAGTCTGTTCTCAATTTCAATATCTTTGGCTATACTTTGCTTGATTGTTCGTTTTGTTGATTAGGTTCCTGTTAATGGTGAGATCATATGGTATTTGTCTTTCATCGCCTTGCTTGTTTCACTTAGGATAGATAATGCTCTCCAGTTCCATCCATGTTGTTGCAAAGGGTAGGAGCTCCTTCTTTCTTTCTGCTGGGTAGAATTCCATTGTGTAGATGTACCATAGTTTTTTGATCCATTCTTTTACTGATGGGCACTTGGGTAGCTTCTAGCACTTGGCTATCATAAATTGTGCCGCTATGAACATTGGGGTGCATAAGTTATTTTGGATTGGTGTTTCAGGCTTCTTAGGATATAATCCTAGCAGTGGAATTGCTGTGTCAAAATGTATTTCCATTTTTAGTTTTCTGAGAAAATTCCATACTGTTTTCCATAGGGGTTGCATAAGTCTGTAATCTCACCAACAGTGCATTAGAGTTCCCTTTTCTTCACACCTTCTCCAACATTTGTTGTTTGTTGCTTTGTTTATGATGTATATTCTGACCAGTGTGAAGTGGTATCTCATTGTGGTTTTAATTTGCATCTCTCTGATGGCCAGCAATACTGAGCATTCTTTTATGTGTCTCTGGACCCTCTGTATGTCCTCCTTGGAGAAGTGTCTGTTCAAGTCATTTGTCCATTTTTTAATTGGGTTCCTTGTCTTATTAGAGTGGAGTCATGTGAGTTCTTTATATATTTTGCGATCAAACCATTGTCTGAGGTATCATTGGCAAATATGTTTTCCTATATGGTTGGTTCTTAAGAAAGACACAAACAAATGGAAACATATACCATGCTCATGGGTCAGAAGAATCAACATCACCAAAATGTCCATACTACTCAAAGCAATTTATAGATTCAATGTCATCCCTATTAAAATACCAATGACATACTTCACAGATATAGAAAAAACACTTCAAAAATCTATATGGAACCATAAATGACCCCAAATAGTTGCAGCAATATTGAGAAAGAATAGCAAAGTAGGAGGGATCACAATATCTGTTCATTTATTTTTATTAAATTGCATTAGCTTTCTTTCTGTGTCTTTTAGAAACTAACTCTTTTTTTTAACTGTCAATATTAGCTACAGTTTATTAAACACATACAACAACGAGACAATTTATAAAAATATTATAGCTCTATTCCTCACAACTACATGAAGCAGGTATTATATTTTTCAAATGAACAGACTGAAAAATGTCAAGAGAAAGCAGAAGCGAGGGAGAGAGTCTAGAAGGAGAAGTGAGACAAGAGTAAGATGCTATTGGTAGTTCAATGAGGATAAGGAATGAGAAAAAGTAATTGAATTTGGTGATTAGGAAGTAACCTTTAAGAAATAGATTTCAGTACATTGGTTGGGGGAGAAAGCCAAAATGTAAACAGCTAAACAATAAATAAGTTACAGGAAAGGATATGCAGTAACTGTAGGCTACTTTTTTAATGAAATCTGGTATTTCACACATGGCTTACCTTTATCCATATAAATCTCATCAAAGCTATGAACCTTCCCCCAGAAAAATTCATATATGTGTCTAATTTTATATACAATTTCAGGGCATTCATAAATCCACCTAAAATCCCCTTAGAGACCCTAGCTTAAGAATAAATGATATGTACTGAATTCAAGATGGTGGATCTGGTGCTGTGGGAATGGTACACAGGTGGTTTTAACTGCATTGGTGATATATTGTAGAAAATAACTCTTAATTCCACCCATGGGCATTTGCACTTGCTGTTGTCTAGAATATTCTCATAATTGACACTTCCTTGGCATTTTATTCACAGCTCCGATGTGATGTTGGAGGGATTTTCTTTGATCGTTCAGAAGTAACTCCTTCCTTGGCCCTTTCACTTTTATATTAGGCAACTGAATTTTTTTCATATCAACTATCACTATATAATATTATATGTATTACCTTTTATCTTGAAACCATCCCTATCAAATTTATATCACTTTTTAAATGAAAGTGTGTATGTACATTTTCAGAAAGTCTTATGATACATAGTATAGGTAGGTGTGTAACCGGTGTGTGGTTCAAATGTCTGCCCCATGCCTTAGTGGTGACTTGAAATGTAAGTCAAATTAAGCTTATTATCTTTTATTTTTGTCAGTAAAATCATGAAATAATTACTAAGTTACTTGTCTTTATACTATTTAGAGTATCAAGATAATCAGCTATATAGATCTTACACTATTTTTGTAATGCCCATATTTATGTGTGTTTGTTATCTTTATGCCCAATATTTACATTTTAGCACATTGGAAAAGAGAGTAACAGAAGGGTGGGTATACAATATCTAAATGTATGTAATGAATAATAAAGAATTTTTAATATTTAACCAATGTCAACAAGATATTTTTGCCATAATAACAACTTAGCCTTTTTTGAGGGATGCTAACTAGGCACAATCAAAGGCTATTGTGTGTTTATTACACATAAATAGCAAAAACTGACATATACTCAGAATTAATATAGTAATATTTTTGATAATTTGCCACTTTTGAAGCATGACAAGTAGCATCTTTATATTAATTTTATTGTTTTCTGAGGCATTAAGACTGTGACAAGACGTCCAACTACAGCAAGACTTTAAGCTGGAGAATGGGGATATATAAGAAGTAGATTATGTACATGAGGAAGTTGAATAAAAAAATACCCCAGACTTCCAGCCAAGATGGAGGCATAGGTAGACACATTGTGCCTCCTCACACAACCAAAAAAAGGACAGCAACACATTAAGAACAAAAAATAACCAGAACTGATGGAAAATCAAACTGTATGGAAGTCCAACAACAAAGGAGATAAAGAAAAAACATTCATCCAGACTGGTAGGAGGGGCGTAGACAGGCAGCCAGGAACAGGGGGCTCACAGCAAGGTAGCAGCTGGAGGACCTGGGTGAGCAAGGAGGCTGGTGAACCAGGCAGTCCCATATTCGACTGCAGATAAATGAGGAGTAACAACCAGGGAGCAACACAGACC
>PVJI01009761.1:0-63519 GCA_004026765.1 Micronycteris hirsuta | reverse complement strand
TTTGTTCATGTGGGGTTGGCTCTGTGTTCACCTGCAGAGTACCTGATCCAGGCCTGGCCACTCAGCAAATGGCCCTGATGATTGGTTTAGAGTTGGAGCCACTCGACTCTAGAGCCACTCCGATGTCAACTTGTCAACTGGAATGTGCATTCTCAGTGGGGGCATATTTCCCCTGAAAGGGTAAAAGTTGATTCTTGGGGTAGGGGGTTGGGAAAATCTTAAATATTACAGTGGCTACATGGCCCTCTGAAGCTCAACCCTACGGTTCAACCCTACCTGACAAAACCCTATTCCATAATTTCCTGAGAGCAGGGCAATTAGGAAAAATTGTTTTAAAGTCTTTTTAGGGGAATGACAATGAGAAAGATTTGAGAAATACTGAGCTAGAGTGACAGAGAAGAGTGCTATTGTTTCCTGCAGTAGGATCTGAAAAAATCCAGGTTTGGATTTCTGCAGCCCAAGCAATAGTACGCCTGGGAGTAGAGCCATAAAGAGAAAGCACACCCAGGGATGCATGGAGCGGGTGAGTGCTTCACATCCTCTGCAACTCCGAATCCAGCTATTTCTGAAGTGAGAACTAATACTGGACTTTGTAATTACATAGGCAAAATCCTATTTTTGCTTAAGCCATTTTGGGTTATTATTTTTTAATCACCTTCCACAATAATAGCTCTTAAGGATATTCTGACACTGCCCCATGTTTATATATACTTCCCTGCTATTCATCTTCTCTTTCAACTTTATCATAAATTATACATTCATACCTCTTTGTCTTAGCTTAAGTTTTTTTCCTTAGTCATAATGTTCTTCAGTTTCTACATTATAAACTTCTCTTTTTAAGACATATGAAATAAGATAATCTATATCATAGTCTTCAGTGACTTTCTCCCACATGATACTGTAACAGAAATTTTTCCATTAGTTAATTTTTGTATTCTTCATGTTGTACTTTTAATTATTATTTTTAATCCTCACCTGAGGATCTGTTCCCATTGATTTTAGAGAAAAAATAAGGGGAAGAGAGAACCATTGATGTGAGACATCAGTCAGTTACCTCCTGTATGTGCTCTGACCTGGGATCAAACCCACTGCCTAGGTATGTGCCCTGACTGGGGATTGAACCCACAACCTTCTGGTGTATGGATGATGCTCCAACCAACTGAGCCACCTGGCCAGGGCTCATGTTATATATTTTTACAATTATACATATAATTACACATATATTATAATTATACATATTATTATACACATTATACATTATACATATGTATTATACATATTACATTATACATATATATTATACAATACTTTATACATATATATATATAATTATATATGTGTGTGTATGTATTTAAAATATATATATCCTAATGAGAATGTGATTTTTGGAGGGTTTTTTTTTTTTGCGAAGACTTTCAATTTTTACATCTCCACGTTCTAGAAGAGTGCTTTCAAAAATCAGAGCTGCTCATGAAAATTGATTTAATTGCATTTTTCACCAGCAAATTACTGTACATGTCTAATTTTTCCTCATTGCTTCTGAAGAGAAGAAGGAAGTTCATTATCAGAATATTATCTACACCAGTCAAAGAAGCAAAATTTACCCCAAAGGAAAGAGACATAACATTCCATAAATGATGAATTAGCTGGATCGCTACATAGACCACTTTGCCACACTCACTGATCATAGTGTGAGTGCATAGTGTAAGGACTTCCTGCACAGTGGTTGAAAGTGGTGGTTGGTACTGAGGAAAGGATAATTATAGGGCTCCAGTGTCCCCAAGTGATGTTGCATAATGTATAAACTGGGGATAATTTGCGTCGGCATTAACATCCCTCATCAGACTAAAGACAAGTGTGCTGCTTGACAAAACCGTAGGAGTGTGGCTGGTGTTGCTGGGTATACTGATTTCATAGCCTGACGGGTTATAATAGTAAAAATGGGCACACTTGGTTGTAGCAATGCTGACTTTCTGAAGCTATAAAAAAATACTAGATTCGTGTCATATTATGAGACAGGAAAGCATCAATACTGATGCGTTTCCTTTTACTTATTTTGACTCTTGTCATGTCTGTTCCTGCTGGGGATGTAAAATTCCACTCTTTTGGTACCTTTTTCTCTTGGATATCAAGACTGGTTCTGAATAAAGTGCTAAGTAGGAAGAGTGGAAAGCTGATGTGCGAAAAGATTTTTAAAAGGCTGACATAGGTGAATTGATTACAGAGAAGAGAGGGACAATGATCTTTCTAAAAGAGTGACAAACCTTTGGATTTAACAAAAACAGGTCACAATTCAAACGTGAGTTTGGTCAGATAACTGTCGACTGTCACCAATGACATTTAATTATTTTAAAACACAAGAAAGCTATTTAGATGCATTTTCTTTTTTTAATTTAATCTTTATTGTATTTTTTTTCCATTACAGTTTAGTCCCCTCATACCCTCCTCCCCCCAGCAATCACCACAGTGTTGTCCATGGACATGAGTTCTTTATCCTTTTTGCTCACTCCCTCCACCCCCTCACTTTCCTCCCCCACAAGCTGTCATCCCGCTCTCCATCTGTGAGTCCTTCCCCATTTTCCTTGTTAGTTGAGTTTGTTCATTAGATTCCACACATCAGTGAAGTCATATGTTATTTATCTTTCTCTGACTGGCTTATTTCACTTAGCATAATGTTCTCCAGGTCCATCCATGCTGTCGCAAAGGCTAAAATTTGTTCTTTTCTATGGTCAAGTAGAATTCCATTGTGTAAACGTCCCATAGTAGTTTTATCTGCTCATCTACTGATGGCCACTTGGGCTGCTTCCATATCTTGGTGATTGTAAATAACACATTTTAGTTTATTCTATAATAATAATTTATCCAGAAGCCTGTCTTTTAACTTAAACGTTACTTATATTTCAACTCTTGAATAGAATATATTTTTGACCTTATAAGAATATGGATACTCTCTCAGTATGATATAACCAAGACCAAATAGTTTGATGTCTTAATTTTGACCTTTAAAAGTGAAAACCTGGGAAAAGGTCATGTCCTCTTAAACCCAAGAAGTGTTTTATTTGTACTTCATTCTCCCCTTTCCTTGAATGCTATTTTGTGAAAAGGATTACCACATGAATAATTAAAGCTTTAAATGTACAGGGCAAGGATAAGTAAATAATTACAAGCAAATACTCATTGTTATTTAGAGTAAAAGCAGCCTCAGAGGTGAATTAAGATGGTGGGGACTTTCTTCGGGAAGGACAGACACCTTCTCCGCCCCCCCATTTTGGTGCACTTATTCAAAATGGTGAAAAGTCTGAGATTAACAGAAGCACTGCTGATTCCTTTTCAGTTTCAGATTCATCAGTGGAATAACTTGGCACCCTTAGAGCTGCACAATGTGGCTTTCTTGGTTATTATTTCTTTTCTAGAACTATTTTAATACAAATACAGAATATGGAAAAATTATCTTTATAGCCTCCCATGTTATTGCAGGAGTGATGTAAGGATCAATCAGTCTGCAGTTAGAAAATATTCTCTAAATTATTAAGCTAACGTTGAAATGTATTACTTTCTAGTCTTCAGAAGGATTTTTGGCTGTATTTGTTTTCTCTGTTGCTGAGAGAACATTGAGACCTTACATGAAAAATAAATTGCATGCTCATACTCTACATGGTAATATTTTTGTTAAGCCCTTGCTAAAATCTCCATGTTTTGATTCTCCAATACGGCCTCTGTTGGCCACTTCTTTCTCTTTTCAGGATATTTCAAGTCTGTCATGAGTTCTTTCAGTAAATCGAATACCCAGGCACTCCAGTCTCCATGCCTTTCCCACGCTCCGCTGTTGGGGCTCCTTGCCCATCTCTCTGCCCCATCTGAACACAGCCCAGTGAGTGAGGGTCATGTGTTCCATCCGCAGGGACCTTTCTGCCTCTTTCTCACTAAGTTTTTTCATGTGTCACTGGGAATCATTTAATAGAATTCAGGGAAGTAGTGCCACTTTTCTCTCTTAAAACATAAAAGGCAACTTGTCATGTTCTTATAATTCTTTGTGATAAAACTATAGTTTTTTAAATTTTATTTAGCTCCGATGGTAAACTATGCTGTTAATGTTTTAGAATTGATAGGAAGAAAGTATGGAATTTATATAAAGGAAAGAAAAAATGATTTCTTCTTTAAATTATAAAATTTATCAGACCTATGAGTAAATAATATGAAAGAATAAAATATAATTGGAAGTAAATTATTTTCCCATATAATAATTGGTTCACCGTTTTGGGAACCTAATAGTAGATTTTGTTTGTACTTTAAATAACGTGCACTCTTTTAAAAGGTGCAGTAGGTCCTCAGATCACGGGAGGGCTCTTCAATGGCTATTTCAGTGCTTTCAACTCTGCTGCCTCCTGCTCTATTCTCCTGACCTAAAAGTACGTGGAGCTTTCCGGGGGCCGAAAATATAGTATGGGGTTTGATTATACGTTGAAAAAATTCTGATTCAACTAGTTAAAAATTAAAGGTAATTTAAATTTTATTTGGCTTTAAAGAGCCTCATTTATCTTTTATAATTTCCCCTTAGAAACATATTCTGATTTCAGTGATGTTATTAACCTTCCCTGAAAATAAGCAGCATTGCTTCTTTGCCTGCGTATCATGTATTTGCCTTAAATCTTGCCTACTTTAAATTACCTTAAGAGAAGTTTTTTTCAAATAAAAGCAGAGAGAGTAAATTCTAAGTTGTATTGAAAATATAATTTTTAAATAACAAACAAATACCTACTTCTTACTGCTAGGCCAGCACATGTGCACAACCCCCCCTCCCCCACCACACACTCCTTTTCCATGGGAAGCTGAAGAGTTCATCACGGTGCATTTGTGTGCTATGGAGTCTCCCAAATACCACATGTTACATGCATGTGGTTGGACAAATGCAGTTCACATGCATACACAGGTATACACACACAGTACTTATATGTTCTCTTTGTAACCACATCTTTTCCCATACCTGTAATTCTCATTTCCAGATGGATGGCTTTCAGACATTGCTATCATGAAGGTTTCCAAAATCTACATCCTCAGTCCAATTGTACTCCCATACTTCAAATCTGTGATCAAAACCTCTTTATTACCAGCATTATTAAGTTTAATATCTTCATTGTGACATTGAAGGCTTTCTGCATTATGACTCCAGTCTATCATTACAGACTAATCTTTATTAATTTTCCTTCTCACTGTTTGAATTTAACTGTCTTCTTCTCAAACACAACTCTCCAACCTAAGAAGACTTTTCACAGATAACCACTTTTGTCTGCCATTCACTGTCCTGTTCCTGCCACTATTCAAGATTCCACTCCCACGCTCAGAAACCTCAGGTCTATCCCTACAGTTTAAATCCTAGGTTTTAGAGGGAAAAAGGGCCTCATGTCATTTATAGGACTTTCAAATTAAATCCTTGCCACAGAGCCACCAATGGTATATCCTCTTTCCCTCCTGGGAGCTCTAATGCATGTTCTTGCAGAACCTCTGCAAACACTTCTAACAGCCTTGAGTTAATTCTCCAGTTGTGTTTTCCCCTGTCAAAGTGAAGATGCCCTGAGGATGTAGATAGTTCTTCTGAAATATGATTCCTAACATTTAGCTAATTATGCCCGCATCTTCTCTTTTCCATTTCTAAAATCAAGCAGGGCTATCCTAGAATGCTGAAATTCCTTCACTCCTCATCAGTAAAACCAGTTAATCAGCTAATCCCATCTCCGATATCTGAGAGATCTCAGGCCCCTTTAGCTTACCAGTCTGCACCCACACCAGACCGAGGAGCATACTGAGAATTTCTCTCTTGCTAGAGCAACTTTCTGATCAACCCCAACATCAATGTCCTCCTCCTTCTTTCTCCACATAGGCAAGTAACTTCTTTTTCACTTTGTTAGGAGGACAGTTATTTACCCTAACCATGGGTTCCTCCCTGTCATCTTAGAAATATTAACAGACAAAACAAAACATGTGAAGGCAGACCAGCCTCGGTAAATATCAACTTAGTAATTTTTCATTCCCCTGGAGGAAGTTTTATAGAGAGAGTGTGCTCCAGGTGCAGAAACAGGACAACAGGCACTGAAGACAGACAGCACTTTCTTAACCATAAGAAGAAGAAAAGATCATCCCACTTTATATCCACAGGTAAGAGATTTAGAAGTGTCAGTTGCCAAAAACTGGAAAAGAAGACTTATCTCTACCACCCCTATCAAATTCACTGTGCATGCGAATTGCTTTATGATTTCTAGATACAACACCAAAGGCACAATCTGTGAAAGAAATAATTGATAAACTGGGAGAATATACATATGCAAAGGATGGTTATCCCAAACATGAAAAGGACTCTTAAATTGCAACAATAAGAAAAGAAAATCCCTATCATAAAATGAACCAAAGGCCTTAGCAGACATCTCAAGAAAATACACAGATGGCAAATAACAATATGAAAAGATATTCCACATCCTATGTCATCAGGGAAATGTATATTAAATCAGCAATGAGATGCCCCCTATTAGAGTATTCATAATCCAAAACACTGACACCACCAAATGCTGGGAAGGATGTGGAGCAACAGGAAGTCTCATTTCTGGTGGGAAGACAAAATGGTGCATCCACTTTGGAAGACGGTTTGACAGCGTCTCACAAAACTTAGCATACATACTCTTGCCATACTACCCAGCAGTGATGCCCCTTGCTATCTGTCCAAAGGAGTTGAAAACTTTGTTTTTCACAAAGCCTGTGCACAGATGTGTATAGCAGCTTTATTTATAATTGCCCAAACTTGGAGGCAACCAAGAATCTTTTAGTAAGTTAATGGAGAGATATATACACACACACACATACGCACACTGTGGTGCATCTAGACAATGGGATATTATTCAGCGCTAAAAAGAAATGAGTCATCAATCTATGGAAATACATGAAGGAACCTTAAATGCATTACTAAGTGAAAGAAGGATATCTGAAAAGGTTCATGTACAATTTCAACTATATGCATGCTGGAAAAGATACAACTACAAACTATGAACACAGTGAAAAGGTCAGCGGTTGCCAGGCGTTTGAGGGCAGAAATGAGCAGGCAGAGCATGGAGGACTTTCCGGACAATCACCATCCTGTATGTGACACCATAATAATGGACACATGTCATTATGCATTTGTGCAGACCCACAGAACGCAAAACGCCAAAGTGAACCCTCAGGAAAACTGTGAACGTTGGGTAATTGTGAAGTATTAATGTAGATTCATCAATTATAATAAGTGTACCATTCTGGGGAGTGGAGGGATCAAGCAAAAAGGAAAAAGGACTCATGGACATAGATAACAGCGTGGTTATTGCTAGGGGGCTGGGGGAATAAGGTTAAATGGTAATGCAAAAATACAATAAAAACATTTAAAAAAATAAAATGAAAAATTACACATCAATGCCAGCTAACATATGTATTCAAGAATCTTAAAAATGCAAATGATTTAATTAAACAACAATTATACGCAAAATAATTTGACTTTTAATGTATTATAGTGTTTAAATTACAAAGTATAATATTGTGTTACATTTAAACACATTTCTGATAAAAAGTCATACTTAACGAGAAAATGTAACCCTTAACAAATTCTGTCTTTAATAGCTTCTGTAGTCTTTAAATTATTTGACTTAATTTTTTGAGGCATGGCAAAGAATGCCTACTTTAATAAGTGAAGCTATAGACGCACACGTAAGAAGAAGCTCAGAAACTGCCTCTTTCCAGTCCTGCACCCTCTGCCGCTCCATACCGCCAACGCAGCGGTCAATGCCGATAGGCTGGGGACTGTCCCTGCTGGGCTCCCTCTGTGCTCAAAGGTATAGAAATGTATCCACAGATGCATGGATGATCTTTTGGTTCTTCTTCATATCTATAAATATAGATTGCACATTTAAATATGCTTTTGAAATGCAATTCTATAATGTGCTTCTAGATCAATAGAGATGTGATGTCTATTCATTTTAATAGTTATATTTTATATAGTTGATATATAAACTTTTCTGTATTGTGTTAGAAAGTGCCCAGTTGTTCCCTCTCCTGCATGTGTTGACTTGCGTTGTTATGCTGTTTCAATAAAGGACATAAGAAGGGAAGGGGGAATATCAGGTCCCGCAGTACCCCGCCCCTCTTAACAATTCCTAATTTATTGGTCAATATTTCACAGATCACGGGTGTTTCTGCTCTGGGCTTTGCACTTTGCAAAACCTTCCTCTGGCCCTACCTCCAAACTCTCTGAGGCAAAAAGTTTGCACTGCAAGAAGCTTGCCCTTTTATAACTCACGCCTGCCCCTCGGGACTTTGCTCTGGGTACAGAGACCCTGGAATCCCTCTAGGGTCTGTGTGAGCCTGTTCCCCAGGCCGTCCTCCCAAAGACAGACTCTGTCAGAGGTCTGGTCAGAAGGCAGCATGGTTTTTTGTTTGTTTGTCTTGTTGGTTTTTTTTTTCGGATGAAGGGAGGGTGCACGGGATGAACGGGTTTGGGAGACGTCACCTGGCGTGTGCAGACAAATGTGTGACAGGACCTCTGGAGTGGGCTGGGGCCGGGAATAAAGGTGGAGGAGTCCAGTCTGGGAGCCCAGGACCAGAAGCCAGTTAGTCTTCCTATGCCATGATACTCTATTGTGAAAACCTGAGAAGCATAAGAATTCTAAATTTGAACTTGGTTCTTCAGGTCTTTGGGAGATTACATTTGTCAAGGTAGAAGAGTACAATATATTTTAGTAGTTTACTAGTTTGATATATGACATAAATACAGTCTATAACATAAATAATTAGAGGGGATGGCAACCCCAATTAATGCTAGCGTCTCAGAACCTGCAAAGGTGAGGATGGACCTGTCGGTGTTTCCAGTGTAAATGGTTACAAAACAGACCCTCAATGAACTGTGTGTCCTGGTATTTAGATCCTTGTATAATCTCTTCCCCCTAAATCTGGGCTGGTCCTTTGGCTTGCTCTCACCAACAGAAGGTAGCAGAAGTGGCACTTGGGAGAAGGCCATCACCTTGGCTGAGATCACTGTGCTGGGAAGAAGGTCAAGCTGGGTATCCCCCAGGGAGGCCACACGGAGGCTCCTGTGGCAGCCCCAGGGGTAGGGACATGTCCTTTGAGAGGAACTCCCCCTTCAGTCAGGAGTGCAGGTAGCTGACAGCCTCTAGCTGAAGCTCCTCCCTCAGCGTTGAAGGTGAGTCCATGATTGTAGCCGTCAGCCCCCAGCCTGTGACAGAGCAGGGGGGTGGTACTAGAGTCTGGCCATTTCTGCCCCACGTGACAGTCTTTGCTGGGGAGTCCTGCACTGGGCTGACTGAGACTTGGGTCTGCACTGAGTTCCTACCTCTGCCTGCCCAGTTCAGTCTCCTATCTCCTCTGTTTAACTTTCACAAGCATTTCCCTCTCCTCTCCCCCTACAGATAGTCCCCGATTTTCAATGATCTGACTTAATGATATTCAAGTTTACAACATGCAAAAGCACTATACTTTTAGTAGAAGCTGTACGTTGAATTTTTATCTTCTCCTTGGCTTAGTGACATGTGGTACAATACTGAAGATGCTGGGCAGCCAATGTTCATTGTGTTAGATAGTTTTGGTCAACCATAGGCTTTTGTGAGTGTTCTGAACATGTTTTAGGTAGGCTGGGCTAAGCTGTGATGGTCGGTAGTTTAGGTGCATTGAAAGCATTTCTAACTTAGGATGGGTTTATTGGGAGGTGACCACATCATAAGTTGAGGAGTATCTGTACTTGCAATCCTAACTCCTCCTTACCATCTTCCTGGATGACCCAGCTGACACAGAGTCTGAGGCACCAGCTGGCAGCAAAAACCTAGGACTCAAGCCAATGACACTAGTTGAGTAACTTCCTCAGCCATTCAAACTGCCCGAGATGAAGCAGGGACAGGCTGTGTCCACCAATCCCAGTCCAAACTACAGAAGCCTGAGCAAGTAATAAACACAATGTTTTAAGGTCCTTAAGTTTCAGGAGTAGTTTGTAGCTGGAGATAACTAAAGTAGAAATTGTTACCCAGAGTTGATGATATTATAGCAAAAGCCTAAAACATATGGCAGGGGCTTCATATGGAATTGTTAAATGTATAGACATTTAAATATCTGATATGTGGACCTCAACGTGTATTTTTTCCAGAGGAGAGGAGCAGTTCTCATGAAACTTTGCTCTTTCTTCTCTTCTCCATAGCCTTGAATATTCTTACGTACTTTGTCCTGTTTTGTTCAGTTTCTAAATGCCAGGCTCCTTCATGGATTCATCCTTGTGCCCCTTCTTCAGAAACTCAATTGGGAGGGACCGTGGGCCAGCAGATAGTAGGTTTTTCTGACCACATGGCTTTTGGTG
Organism: Micronycteris hirsuta; assembly: GCA_004026765.1. Lineage (NCBI taxonomy): Eukaryota > Metazoa > Chordata > Mammalia > Chiroptera > Phyllostomidae > Micronycteris > Micronycteris hirsuta. Next base: position 53,147 of record PVJI01009761.1, on the reverse strand, counting down.
CCTTCTGAGAAGGCGATGGAATATGTTGCATGAAAAATTGTTAGAAATGAGCCCGTTACATTAGAGGTCAGACTGTGTGATGTGCAAAGTAACCAAAAAAGGTGGTGATTTTTCTTTCATGTTCATGTTTTTCCAGAAAACAAAGGTTCAGTTCCACTTTCTTCACCTGGTCAGCCTAAGATTTGGGTTGGAGGTTCATTCCACTGATGATAGAAATGTCCTTCTTTAAGTTTAAGTGCTTCCTTATGAATGTTTTCACTGTGACTTTTTGCTAATTGGTGACATACATGAATATATTGCCAATTTTATTTTGCAAAGATTTATTTTAATTTTAATTTAATTTAATTTTATTTATTTTATTTGAGGTATTTCTCCAATGGAGCCTAGAGACTTTGGACACATGTAAGGTAGACGCATCGCTTCCTCTTAGTGTGTGAATACTGCTTAGTTTACTCTGTATTTCATGTGTTTGTATTAAAATTCAAACTTTTTTTTACTAGAATACCACCTTCATTTGTGCAAACATCACCCAAAATATATTGGGGATGTTTTAAGTTCTATTTTTTACTATAATTTACCCAGCCTCTGAAAGACTGCCAAGTTTACTTTAGGAATTCTATGGTTTATTATTCAAGGGTAGAGAAAGAATTTATTGTTATCTATGGTATGGAATCCCAAACACATGTAATTGTTATTACCAGCATGATGGTTTTTCCATTAATAGGAGCATTGGAGTTTTCCCACTAATAATAATAGAAGTTAATAAGCAAACATTGTGAAACCGGTTATTGTCCCGTAGTGAAAAACGTGTGTGTGTGTGTGTGTGTGTGTGTGTGTGTGTGTATAAGTAGATAAACAGAAGTAGATAGTTATTCCTCTGTTTCTATAATGGAAACCAAGTGTCTAATTATCTAACTCCTCTGGAATAATATGTTGAACGCTCCTTTTTTTTTTTTTTTTTTTTACCCAATAGTCTTTTTTTTTAAACTTTTTTTTTTTTAAGATTTTTTTAGTTTAGTTTTAGAGAGAGAGAAAGAGAGGGAGACAGAGAGGGGGAGAAACAGCAATGTATGGTTGCTCCTCACATGGCCCTCACTGGGGACCTGGCCTGCAACCCAGGTATGTGCCCTGACTGGGAATCGATCCGGGACCCTCTGGTTCCCAGCCCGTGCTCAATCCACTGAGCTATACCAGCCAGGCCATGAATGTTCCTTTTGATCATTAAAATCCTGTTTTACCTGACCCTGAATTTCATGTTTCTTTTTATTTGATTTATTTTAGCTTCCAAGTTTGAAAATAAATTCAGTATACTTATTTAGCTAGTCACTCTGGATTCTGAAGGGATGGAAAAACATATATACAAACACCCTATAATAGAAATGAAGGACAGCACCATGGACTCAATTTTCCTATCAGGAGAGATCCTAGAGGAAAGTATCATAAAAGCATCACTTAATAATGGAGGCTCATCCAAGAGACAAATTGTACAAAGAGGCACTAAAGGTGTGCTGAGTTATGAGGAAGCTAAACTGTATTGACCTCCTACTAGAACCACTTTTCTGGGGTTTCCCGCCCTCTTTCTGTTTCCTATACCGACCCAGTAGAATTACACAATATAGCATCAAGCTTATCTTCAAGGGGACCCCAAGGGATCTTGAGTGTATGGCTTCAACACTCATCCTCCAGATACCCAAGAAAGTATAATAAATCGGTGGTGGGGGGGCAAAGTATCAAAAAGTGCTATCGTCTAGGAAAGGCTAGAATTACCAATGTCTGGAAAAAATTCATTGACCGAAATTTAACATCAGTGAAATAAACAAATACATAGAGAAGTCAACCAAACCGTTAGAGCAGTGTGTGCAAACTCTAATTTTCATCCTGTCGTCTGGAACAGATTGCCGGGCCCCACCTCCAGGGTTTCTGGTTTAGTGGCTCTGGTGTGGGGCCTGTGAGTTTCCATGTGCAGAGAGGCCCCAGGTAATGCTGGCACAAGCCAGTTCTGCTGCTTGGGGACCACAGTTTGAGAGTCACATCCAGCATGAGGAAGCGAGGCTGTGGTGCACTTGGGGAAAATGTTCTGATAGCATTCATTTGGCAGAAAAGATAATGTGCGGAACCTATTTCCAGCGTACACGGAGCCTGGACGTTGTTGCGCTGGGGGCGTAACCACAAACACTGCTGTCATCAGCTTGTCAGAACGACACTGAGAGGGCAGCACTGACCGAAGGGAAATCTGCCATATCGGCTCAGGAAGAGGATTAGGTTTAGTTACGAGAGAGAGAGTGTCTGAACTCTCTACATTAAAAGGAATACACATAATTTTTAAAGTCTTGTCAAGAGAGAGGAATACTAAATTAGGAATTTATGTGACCACTAATTGAGGCGAGCCAAGGATGTAATTGGAGTTTAATCAAAAGTAGAAAAGCATTCAATATATTTCTAATGCCTGGTGGCCCAAACAATGGGGGTTGCTCTCCAAGGTAATGAAATTATAATGACAGATGGAAACGAAGACCATAACAACCAAGACCAGATTTGGAGGATTTCTGAGGAGACTTTTCGAAGGGGTTTATAATGTGTAAGTGATGATGAAATGATATTTGAGTTGTATATAAAACAGTAAAGTTTAGTATATACATTTGAGAGAGTTCCTTGGTACTACTAATTGTTTATCCACATAACTTCAAATCAATGAAGATAATAAATTATGTAATTGTATGTATACATTATTCAACTCACTGGCATTGTGTCTTGAAGAAAACAAAAACCGGAACTGGGGATACAGAAAATACAAAAATAAAGAGCAGGGGGGGTAGGCTGGGGATACAGAAAATACAAAAATAAATTGACAGCTGCGGGGGTAGGGTGGGGTTAGGAGGTAGAGGGATTGAGCAAAAGGAAAAAGGTCTCATGAACATGGGGAAATGGATAACAGTGTGGGGAGAGGGGGCATTAGGACAAACGGTAATGGGAAAAATACCAAAAAAAAAAAAAAAGTTCTCTTGGAGACCTGGAACTGGATTAATTACAAGAGCTGATAATTTCTAACCATCATTACAGACAAAAAAAATGGTTATGGAAATAAAACTCTATGCAAACATTATACTTGTATCTGACCCCTTTCCTTATCTCTTGAAGCTTTCAGATCTTTACATTGGCCACATGAACCTACAGACAAACCTAAATTTTTCATTCTGGCCCTTGCATGGGCATGCTGCTTTCAACTGCACGTCTGGAGTTTCTCTGATGGAGTTCCTCATGGTAGTCCCAGATAATAGTCCCAGTACTGGGCAAGCAAACACCATTCTCCACAAGGAGAAACTTAACAAAAAACAAACAAACAAAAAACAAAGTACACAATTTATTCAACTATCTTTTTTACAATACTTAATTCCAGACTACACTGGAAAATATTTAAAGGAATGTGAGATGAAAATACCACTATCAAAATACATGGCATTTTATATGTTGAAGCAACAACAACTGAAACATTCTACATATGTGCTAGGTCTCGGAAGATAAAGTTCCCACATTCCCTTCTTGAAAAAGAGGAAAAAATTTCAAAGCATATCACCAAGAGATAAAGTGAGAAAATAATGGAGGTGAGGGAAAGTATATTAGATACTGCAGAATTAGTCAATTAGCAATTGTCCTAATCGAGCTGCTGTAACAAAAATGTTGGGTAGCTTAAGGACAAATATTTATTTCTCAGAGTTCTGGAGTCTGGGAAGTCCAAGATCAAGGTACTGTCATATCTGGAGTCTAGAGGGAACCAGGTTCCTGGGTCATAGATGGCTGCCTCTCTCTGTGACCTCATGTGGCTGAAGGGATGAGGAGGTTCTCCGAGTCCATTCCATAAGGGCATTAATCTCATCCATGAGGGCTACGTCTTCATGACCTAATCACTTCCCCAAAACTCTGCTTCCTAATACAACCACATTGGGGGTTAAAATTTCAACCTATGAATTTGGGAGGGCCACAAACATTATAGCAGAAACCAACATTAGGAATTCACCCAATTCTTTAAAAAATGTAGAGTTGAGGCCCTGGCTGGTGTAGCTCAGTGGATTGAGTGCGGGCTGGGAACCAGAGGGTCCCGGTTCGATTCCCAGTCAGGGCACATGCCTGGGTTGCAGGCCAGGTCCCCATGAGGGCCATGTGAGAGGCAACCATACATTGCTGTTTCTCTCCCTCTCTCCCTCCCTTCCCCTCTCTCTAAAAATAAATAAAAATAAAATCTAAAAAAAAAAAATGTAGAGATGAAAATTAAGAGAAGCTTCAAAATCCAATATCAAGGCAATTATAGAGCACATAGTACATGATTATTCTGTGTGAAAATTAACCAATTCACAATTGATTTTATGAATATAGCATGATACTGAAATCTGTGAAATATAATGAAGGAAAAGAAAATTCCTGACCGAGTTCACATATGGAAATTGAAATAAATATGTACATAAATATTAAAGTGGGATTTTTACATATTGAAAGAGAAATAATAAATAATTAGGGTTAATTAAGAAGGCAAAAATTTTTCAGTATTGTAAAATCTGTTATAAAATATCTCATCATTTAATCAAAAGAGTTCAAAATGAAGTGGAAAAAAAAAGAGCAAAGACACCCATCATCCCAAACTCCACAATAATTAAAATAATGGAAGATGTTGTTTGTAATGCAATATGATAGTGAAGAGGTATAATAATTTTAACTATCATAATGAATAGTATAAAACTATCATTTTGTGAATAATATACTAATCAGCTAAAATCTATTGGAAATAAAATTCAGTAGAAAAGACAATTATAAAAGCTATCTGGAAAAACTTAACATTTATATGTGATAGTATATTAAATTGAATAGAAAATTATTTAATCATTAATGTTTCTTGAAATAAGATTATCAATAAATACTATATTTTGCCATGTATAATGCATACTTTTTACCATAGTTTTAGAGGGAAAAATAAGGATGCATATTATACATGGGTAGTACTAATTCTGTGTCTATATAAATGTTTTTAATTCTTTTATTCATGCTTATGCATTAAAACTATAATTCTAGAAAGCAATAACAATATCTGTTATTAATATCTTTTTAATTCATTTAAAAAAGGGAATCAGAAAATAGTAAAGACCATTTTGACAAGAGTATGAATAAATAGGAGGATGGGGAACTAAGAATTACATTAACAAATAAAGAAATGATTCTTTAACACTAAAAGCATCAAAACACTGATTGAGCCCGGTTGGTGTAGCTCAGTGGATTGAGTGTGGGCTGGGAACCAGAGGGTCCCAGTTTGATTCCAAGTCGGGGCACATGCCTGGGTTGTGGGCCAGGTCCCCAATGAGGGCCATGTGAGAGGCATACATTGCTCTTTCTCCCTCCCTTCTCCTCTCTCTGAAAAGAAATAAATTTTTAAAAAATGTTAAAAAAACTGATTGATAAATCTGAATTCAATAACTAAATATCTGTTGAACATATGAAGAAGGTTAGATGGCAGAATTCATGTAACCTGTCATGGGTGGATATGTACTATGGATGGATCTTTGTCACTAACAATCTTATTTCCATTCTGTTTTTGTCTTTCTCCCCTTCCAAACTATTTTATTCCGTTAGGATTTATATGGGATCTTCAGTTTGGTGCACTGTCAGATGTGGTTGATGAAGCAGCAAAAGCCAATGTGCTTTGCCCAGATCTAGAATGTAAGGAGGAACACCAAGAACAACAAACACCCAGAGTTACTAACAGATTTCTGGCAGAAATGTCAGAGGGGGAATAAAAGAAGGAGAAGAAAGATACACTAGGTAGAAAAAAGCTCACAGAAAGTAAAGTGAAGAAGAGAAAAGAGGGGAAAAGGGAGGAAAGAAAAGAGGGAAGGGAGTGAGCAAAAGGAAAAAGCAGACACATAGAAGGTAGAAAGGATAAGAAGAAAGAAAGGGAGAAAAAAGGAGAAAAATGTAAATGAACTATCAATATAGAGAGAAGAAAGAAAGGGAGAAAAAAGGAGAAAAATGTAAATGAACTATCAAATGAACAATCTATAGGTTCATAAAACTGTGCAGATGAATTACAGAAAAACAGATCCTAGAAACTGTTAGACTTTAGAATATTAGAGAAGACCTATTTTGAAAAGATATTTAGAAAATGGGATATGGACAATTAATATTGGAAGAGGTAGAGTTGGCCCCCTATTTCAAGTTACATAGTTAAAGCACAAAAATAAAAATTTTGCAAAAAATCAGAATAGCCAATGGAAAAAGTGGTCAACAGCATTATTGTTTGATTTGTAAGGGCAAATATTGTCAATATTCACATAGATGAACAATATTTAGACTCAGTAATAAATACAATGAAGTATGAGTCAGTGATCATTTACCAACTTAGATTTGGGTAGGTATGAACACATACACAAACATGGCATTTTTGTGGAGATTCTAGAAGTAGGCTTTCATGCACTTTTAGTCTTGATGATTTTTATGTAAGGCAATTGGGAAATAAGTGTGTATACTTTGACTTGATATTCTATTTTTCTTTAGCCAAAGGACACAATTCAAGGACACATATTGGTTAGGGGTAAAATCTTGGCAAATATTGACAAATTCATGCTCTGGAATGCTATGTAATCATTAGAAACTCTCAAAGATTTCAAGATATGAAATGCCCAGGACATATTGTAAAGAAACTGGAAGTAGATTTTAAAACAACACACATAGTATATGCAACATCTTTTTTTTTATTCTTATTGTTGACACTACTGCAGATGTTTCCATGCCCCCTTTTGCCCCCTTCTTCCAGTCCCCACTCCCCCTTCCCTCTGGCCACCACCACACTGTTGCCTGTCCATGGGTTATACATACATGTTCTTTGGTAATGCTGCATGTTGCTATTTGCATTTAAGAATACAGGGGTAAGCAAAATTGGGTTTACAGTTGTGAGTACAAGAAACAATTTATTCTTATATTTTTATTTATTGTTGTATATTTTCCACATGAACAACTGCAAACTTACTTTTACCCACCCCTGTGTTTTAAGAGTCTTCATTAATGAGGCATTAATTAACTTTTGTTTTTAGTTTGATGCATCTTTGATATCTCTTCTAAAAGCCAATGTAGGCATTTGTCATGTTGGGGACATGGGGCCTACTGGTGACTGTGTGAGGTGAACAGAGGGACGTAGAGGTATGTGCAGGTTATGTAATTATATCATGTGTTAAAATGTGGTTAAATACGTGTATTTCTAAGGCTCCTGCTGACAAATTCTGTGCTTCTCTTGTATCTTATTTTGGCCTCTTCATTTCATACTAGTCCTCCTTTATTTTTTTAATCATCACCCAAGGATTTGTGGATGTGTTTATTGCTTTTGAGAGAGAGAGAGAGAGATTGACATCAGAGAGGAGAGAGGAACATTGGTTGGTTGTCTCCTGTACACATCCCAACCTCTGTCAGGGGTCGAACCCAAACCCAGGTATGTGTCCTGACCAGGAATCAAACCCATTACCTTTTGGTAGATGGGACGATGCTCCACCCACCTGAACCACCTGGCCAGGGCCCTGCCAGTCCTTCCTGCATTCACTGTAGCACTGAGAAGCGGTGTCACATCTGCTCTTGCACCTGGTAGCAACTACATGCTGATGAGACGCATGTCTTCCCTGACCATCTGATCAGCTGTTTTGCTTCTGCCCTTTCACAACTATCTGGGTGTGATTCCTGTTCCACTTACTTTGCTGAGAATCTATAGGTTCATAAAATTGCTTACATAAGAGTCTTAGAAAATAGTTCCAAAATTAGGAAGCCGCTGTTGGGAATAATTGGGAAGTTGTGGAATGTAATCTCAGGGCCAAATAAATGTATGCCATTCAGTATGAAAATTTTAAACAAGTGATTTTAAAAGATGTCTTAACTTTATTCAAATCCCAAAGCCAGAAGCAACAAATACTCAAATTTTTAAAAACTTAATAAGAATGAGTATTACCATTTTACAATTGCACACTTTGCTTATGTGATGCAAATTGTGTATGGTTTCAGAGATCATAAATATGTTTGAAAAATATTTTCTGTGGATTGTTGAATAGATTTCACTGTCAGAAAATGAAATAAATGAAGGTCTCTCTCTTTTTAACTCCTTTAGATTAGAAATTTGTCAGATATATTGATCAGATGATTTCAATGTATATCTAAGCCTGAAACTCATGAAACAGATATGTCTTTTAATCCTCCCCTCTAAGCTGCATTGCACTACTGAAAATTCAGTCGTGTTCCTGATAAAATTCCAAAGTTTTTGGAACCTCTAGTTAATAAGAATTTGTCCACTCTTCCCTTTTATGAAAGAGGTAAATTATAAAAAAGTAAGCACATGTTTAGGGTCACAAGCACTTGTACCTCCAAGTGTTGGTACATGGGTGAGTGCACATGTGTATGTGTGTACATGGAAAAATGAGCTTCTCAGGCATAGTTCTGGGACAGCAAGTTGGTACCAAATTTCTATACATGTTCTACCCACATTTCCAATGATTCCTCATGTTTGCTTTTATGATACTGGGGGTGCTCAAACAATTTCAATCAACAAAACAACAACACTGAAACAAAACTTCATTTATAGTCAACATACTCTTTTGGGGCATGAGAGTCTACTATTATGCTTTTAAATGACATTGATGGAGATGATGGAACCAAAATGGTTATTTCCAGGAAATTCAATAATTCAGAGCTGCCCATTCTATGAATATTTCTTTTAAAAACTGTTTATTCATTATGCTTTGTGTAAGAGCCCACTCCTCCTTATAAGCCTTAGAGCGTTAGGTGTCTTGATGAGTATGCTCAGGATGTTATTAATGATGAATAATTTTTATGACTTTTATACCTGATTTTACACTGATTTAAATAATTATTATTACTTAACTTAAGGAAATGTATTTTCCTTGCGTTGAATCATTGTTTTTAAACATTCTACCTGATAACGTATAATGGGATTCTTTCCAAAAAAAAAGACAGAGTATATTACACATTACAGAAGAATTAGGAAAACGTCAATTAGCTGATCTTAAAGTAAACTTAAAATATGCTTGCCAGAATTTATATATAAGTTGATAAATAATAATGATGAAAGTACCCTACCCATTATTTAAAAATCAATACATGGAATCAAGAGATGTTATAGTAAGTGCTATCCATACCTCAATGTAGTTTCTTATTTCAACCCTTCCCAGCTGAGCCCTTATTTCATCTGTTTACAAAGGTTATGCATTTAAAAATAAAGGCCCTGGGGAGGTAGATATTAAGATCCCGTTGGTTCCTACATGGTGACCAGACCACCTGAATTTATGTGTAGCTTCTGTTTTCTCAGAATATGGTTGGGCATAAGATTTCCAGCAAATGTTCTTCAGGAATTATATGATAACATTAATACTAGATATGCATTTTAAGGACCCTTTCTTGCTTAGATGAAAGTGGATTCCCAGATTGCCAACTCTAATAGTTTGCTTTACTTTCATGCATAGATACTTTCCAATTAGAAAAGTTCTTCCTACTTCATAGTCAATTCCTCAGTGGGGGAAAAATAATATTAAAAAAACCCACTCAACTTTAAAATGCATCCAATGTTTTTGAACCAAATAAGTGAAAAATAAATATCAGGTGACACTCTCTACTTAGAGATGGATACATAAAGAGTATGTTGGAGGGTGACAGTTGGGTGAGCCTCTTATCTCCCCAAACAGTGTAGCATATTTGAAGCACTTGCAAGATAGTCTATTTAAAGATAACTTTTCTAAAGATGCTAATCTTACTTTGTAACCAAATTAATAATTCAGCTCCTCTGTCAGGGAAACATCACCTCTAATCACTATTGAGAAATTTCTTTTTCTCTTTTCAGTTTGTGCAAGGCCAGTTTCCAATGGATTATTCAGCAACCCAAACATATCTTGTAACTTTTTCTCTCCTCTTTGCTTACTTTCCTCTGCATCTCATTCCTTCCACACTTACTTCTTTGTGCCATTTTTTGTCTGCCTTTTTAATGTAGTGAAATATATTTTTAAAGATCTTATTATTTATTTTTAGACAGGAAGGGAAGGAGAAGGAGAGGGAGAGAAACATCAATGTGTGGTTGCCTCTCATACACCCCCCCGCTGGGGACCTGCCTGTAACTCGGGCATGTGCCCTGACTGGGAGTCAAACCAGCAACCCCTTGGTTTGCAGGACAGTGCTCAATCCACTGAGCCACACCAGCCAGGGCTGATTTTTTTTTTTTTAACAAAATGATTTTGGTTTGTGAGAATAAACTCTCTCAAATAAGGATTTTCTTTTTTAAGCATATCAGATTCATATTCTCCTCCTCTCTCCTAGCATTCTTAAATTATGGCTTTGAATTTTCTCTTCTTTCCCCAAGAATGAATGATTCATAGAGTAAGAATGCTGATGTGGGAAGTAGCTGTGTTTGGATAGTGAGGTTGGTTCACACTTGCTGTTTCTTCATTTCACATGCAATGGAAAGGTTTTTCAATTTTTAGCTGTGCCTTTGAAATTAGCCGTAGTGTTGAATGGCTCTTGAAGCATCACTTTTCTTTGTGGTCGGCCACGCAATTTAGAATTGACATGTGACATGCAAACGGTTCAGGGCAGTTAAAATATATCTATACTTATTGATGATACTTAAGCTTTTAGAGGAGAGAATGTCTTTTCATTGGTAGATATATGTAGCAGTGTTTTCCACATGCATATAAACAGGCATGTTCCTGAGGATTTATGTGTTTTGAGCACAGCTCCGTGTGATTCCCGTGTGGGCAAGTGTGGATCATGTCTGTCGAATGGGAATTCTCTAATAGGAATTTGGCAAAGATTTATCTTAAAAAATTCTGGCTTGCTGAGCCCTGCATATTATATTACCCTGGTCCTGTCTGCCACCGGACCTGAATTTACATCCTGATGCTCTGCTAATGAGTAATCCTACCCCTGTTCTGCTTAATCCCATGAATAATCAACCCAATGTAAATATGTCCTAAAGCCTCTAATAAAAACCCCAGCTAAGTGACCCATGAGGTCTTTTTCCCAAGATGGAGGTGGTGGGAAAGACCCATGGCTGCTGGATTCTCATCTCTAAGCATGTCTCTGGGTAAGATCAATTCACATGATCGGGGTGGTCCCCCCCACAGATTTTGCGGGTCGAAATCCATGACAGATATAGACTGGCAGTTGTATCTTATCTCAAGGAAGTGTAAAAGGATGTTGGATGTTAGTTTATCTGTTTTGGAATGATAGCCAAGTATCTACCTATAAGAAAGAGAGTCACCAGATATATTATAAACAGCCTCACTAAGGAGCATCCGAACCAGTCATGGGAGCCTGACCATCACTCCCCACCCTCTTTGAAAAGAACTAGAATAATTTGAATGTCAGAGGTCACTGGAAATTATTCCTGTTAAGAGATTGCTCTCTTTCTTTCTTGTGGTGGAAGTGAGTGGAAGATTATGCCTTCCCACTAATTATAGAGAACCCAAGAGAATAGTAGTAGCTAACATTTATTGTGTATTTTTACTCTGTGCCAGGTAGTGGACCAATCATACTACTTACCATTAACTCATCTGCTTCTCACAGCTGCTCTATGAAGTAGGAGCCTCTAGTCCCCTGAATTTACAGATGAGAAAACTGAGGTAAAGACAACCATCTTCTCAAAGTTACACACAACTATCACTTGTCCGAGTCTAACTTAAACCATATTTTCTGGGTGTAGGTGCTTTCTGCCTTAAAGGTTATAATGTCTCACACTGGGAGGTATTTTTGGATAATGGCAAGAAAGGTAGATTAGGACTATGTTCTCTGATTGAGTACATCTGCTTACACATGCAACTTGCAAATCCAGGTTCTATATCTATTCAAAAAGGGGGAAAAAGCATTTAGAAAGGAAATCAGAGTAGATGGAGACAGCGCTGTATTTCCACTGTTTGCTTGGCAGGATGTACAGTACTCTAGTACATGGAGTGGACTCCATAGAAAGTAGAAGATCTATGTATTTCCAATAATCCACACAAAAGAGTTGCCTATTAGGGAAGGGGGCACAGAGAGTAGGAGCTGTAGGGATGCCAGAGCAGGAGGGAACTGTTGGAAGATTTGGAAGAGATTGCACCACAGCAATCTCATTTCCCAGGCCTGCAGGAAGGACAGCACCCAGCAAGGCTCCCCAAAGAACCCAGGTTCCGCAAGAGAGTCAGCATTTGGATTCCTGGCCAAGGGAGGGGATTATTGACCAAGAGAAGAGTACAATTACATCCTTAACTGAAAACAGATTTTGACATTTTTCTCTGATCCTCTCCCAGCCCTCAGCCCTGAAAGAACTGGAAGAGAAGCAAGAGGTCAGGGAGGGAAAAACAAAGAGCATAGATTGGCCTTCTCCAGGCTTTGGTCTTAGGCAAAAAGTTGGCTGATGCAGAAGTGTGAAGGGAGAGTTAGATATGAAATCTTATTTTAAACTGGATGAACTGAATTGCTCAATAGTTGAATTATTGGGAAGTCATGGGACCTGTCCAAGGTAATTTTAAGGTACAAAAAAAGGGAGAGAGTAAATAAAAACATAATTACAGGAGGAAAAATGTATTTTAAAAATAGGTAAATGCTTTCGTATATGCCTACGTTCAGATTGTTCAATAAATTAGCCACCTAAGCCTCAGATCACTATAATAGATGAAACAATACTGACTTCAGATTAGAAATATACTCACATGGTCACGATAATGATACTCAGGACAGTGCAAAATGGGAAGTTTATTACTTCTCTGTGACTGTGTGCTTTTTGAATTCACTGTTGACTGCCTTTATAACTGCATTTTTCTATTTAATAATAATTTATTAAGAGTCTATATCCTTGAAATTGTTGTAGACCATATTGTATATGAACCAGAATAAGGCATGTTCTGTACTTTCTAAGTAATTCAGTGATACTGTGCAGAAAGCATACTTTAAGTAGATAATTATCTAGTAAGTAGTGGAGAAACATACAACTTTAGAGCACAAAGGCTACCCAACCAAGTCAGAAGAAATCAGGAAGGCTTCCTGGAGGAGATCTGAATTAAAATATTAAATCTATTTTAGAAGCACTACTCCTCAGTTTTTTTTAAACTTTATACACACTATTCTTTGAAAATATTAAGAAATTATCCATATTAGGCCCTTCTCAAAGCTTTGAACATTGTCTATTTTCCAGCATTGACGGTTAGCTGTTTTTCAATACTCAGCTGAAATACCATTTCTTCAAGGAAAGAAATGTATAACCTAATCTATAAATTTAAAATTTACTTTTCTATTTTTTCATCAGAGCTGGCTGTTTCTTCCACATCCTTTCATAAATAATATCTATATTAACATCACTAATTCCTTTTTTTATCCAAGGAAAGTATAGGCTTCCTGAGACTGAGAATCCTGTTTTCTTCATTCTTGTATTTCTAGCATCTTGTAGGTGCACAGTAAATATTTTCTGCATTAATTTGGTCACCATTATTTAGGAATAATTAATCGGTGTGTGAGTACTTTGGCTTTTGGCACTCCCTTCCTCCCCCTGCGTTCTTGAATTTGATGATTTTATTGTTTATAAGCTAACTAGAGCCCATCTGTTGCCTTTAACTACAATTTTTAGGCTGTAGCTCAGATCCTGGCATTCCGTAAAAGGGCTGCTTCCCCTGTATGGATTGCTTCCTGGGATTCTTCTAGGCTCAGCATCTTGAAAGTACTTGAACCCTCGGTCCTCAGTCCTCCTCTTTACAGTCGTTGATTTTCCCCTCTGACCGCCTCGCACCCACAGCCCTCGGCCTAGTCTCACCACTGCTAACGTTGCTGTCGTCACACGCTGTCTTTCCTGTTCTTTATCTTTACTAGATATGATACTTCTTTGGGGGAAGTTTGAAGATAATTTTGATATGGAAAGAGTTAAATCTGTTGCTTAGTATTGGAATTTTGAGCTGTCTCATGCTTTGTAAGGACAGAAAGAAGCCCAAATAAATGTAATGCAAGGAGATATGGCATTATGTTTAAATCATTAGTTCTTACGTTTTCTACTGTTCATCACCAACCATGTAACGTAAGGCATTTTTTTAAAACATTTTAAAGTAAGGTATTAATGTGTGCTTGAAATGCCTGATCTCTTGTTATTTCTGATTATTTTATTCATATGATCTAATTTTAGGTGCAATCATGTTAGAACAGAACGGAGGCTTACCCTCTGTGATTTGGGTCCGTCCTCTATTTCTTTCCGCTGATATCTTCACACTGCGAGCATTTGGGTCCATGAGAGAGCCATCTATGAGCAGCGAAGGCCAGTTCTCTGGCTTGATGAGCAAAAACATGGAGATGCAAATAAGCTCTGGCCACCTGTGTCACCAATAGTGAAATACATGCTAATGATGAGGAAAATCACATATTTTTATGGTGATTTTGGCCAATATTTCCTAAATGCATTTTCCATTTAATCCACAAAGTAACATTGTGATATAAATAGGGAGTGTACCGCCCTGGCTGGTGTAGCTCAGTGGATTGAGCGCGGGCTGGGAGCCAGGCAGTCCCGGTTCGAGTTCCAGTCAGGGCACATGCCTGGGTTGCGGGCCGGGTTCCCGTGAGGGCCATGTGAGAGGCAACCACACATTGCTGTTTCTCTCCTTCTCTTTCTCCCTCCCTTCCCCCCTCTTTAAAAATAAAAAAAATAAATAAAATCTTTAAATAGGGAGTGTACCATCGTCATTAATTGTAAAATATAAAATTGGTCTTAGTGTCTTTAAGTGCCTCACCTGAGCTTCCATGAACAAAGAGTTGGTAGAACTGGGTCTCAAACGTAGGTCTCATGACTCTGGGCCCATGTCTCTGTGTGCTATATACTCTTTTACCTCTTTGTGGGATTACTAGGCCAAGAAGGGCACTGTAGAAGCATTTACTGTGTGTGTAAATAAGAGTGGCTATCGAAAATTATACTGTTTATTGACAATTAAGGTGCATACTTATGGCAGGATGAGTCTTCCTAATTTAAACGATAAACTTTCATGCCAAGGGCTGGATCTGACTGCTTCCTCTACCGACATCCTAGAAGTAGCGAAATGCGCATGACAAGCAAAATTGAATTCATTCACAATAAAGAAGCAGTTTTCATTTTTTTGTCTGTGCCCTTCACGACTGCCATCATTTCAATTCTTGAAAGAACACTCATGTACTAATTTATTAATTTATTAAAAGTTGCCCATATTGGAGTGTGACATCACTGGATATAAGCCTGTAGGTTTTCTGTCATTTTGAAGGTGGCTAAAAATATCATTATTGCCTTTTCCCAATTCCAAACATTCCTACTCTCAAAGGTGAAATACATTTTTTCAGATAAGATGATTCATCTGGCTTTTAACTCTTTGAAGTGGAAAGCAAAGTCTATAACCCCAGGATTAGTAATGACATGTATTTTTTAATCTCGGCATCAGTGAACTCTGTCTTAAAAATACCTGTCTTACTTTGATCAATACAATATAACCCTTGAAGAACCATCATACTTTGTAATTACCTTGATTAAAGAAGAATTAAGAACCTGTTTCACAGCACTCAAAGAGCTCTCAAACTCTCATGTGTTAACATCCATTATCTCCCCGCTCCCAGCGCACGCATGTGGGTCAAAGAAGGGGACCAGCTCTGCCCTACTGACAGCCTTTGATTAATATATTTTTTCTCTTTCCACAAAGAGCTAATCAAATTTTTAATCTGCTAATCAGGATTTCTTCTGATTAATGCCACAGTAGTCTTAAGAGGACCTAGGAGACAATAGGAATACGTCCCTCTCTGAAAATATGCTCTCACTAGTGTAGCAAAAGCATTTATCTTTACTAGCTGTTGCCACTAGGTACTGTGAGATATAATATTCTTAAATCATTGAAACTTGACAATAGAAGAATAATAGAACCCAGCTGACAAATATGGTGTATTCAGTTCTAATTTTTAAATTAGTGATGGATGAGTCTGGGTTCTGGCTCAGTCAAAGAACCTTTCATTAAGCATGGCAGCTATCAGTTGGATTTGTCTTATCCTCTAATCAGCTGACCTATGGCACACTCACTCTTTGTTTACTCAATCAAATTCAGAATGTAATTTAGTGTGTTGGTCTTAGTTTTTATACACTCAATTGCTTTTAAATTTTGGTTACAGTTTTGGTTGCACTGTCATTCTGAAGGCTAGTTAAAAATATTCTCAAAGATTTCATTACTTTAATTAAAGAGAGTAAGAAAGAAGACTTTTAATAAAATGAAGATTAACTTTGTTTGAATCCCGAACACAAGTTTTATTTCCACTACGTAATTAAATAGAATAGATTATCTTAGGTGCAAACTTTTAGACATCCGTTATTTTCATTTTCTTTTCAAATTTAGTAAAATGAAGGCATTTGGTATCATTGACCAAAGACATTATTTTCATGTTCAATCAGCCAAACTGTTAGAAAGCCAAAAGAATTTACCATCTTGCTTGCAATGCACTCCTGGCCAACCTTAGTAAAAACAGTTCACACATAAAT
This sequence comes from Micronycteris hirsuta, assembly GCA_004026765.1. Classification (NCBI taxonomy): domain Eukaryota; kingdom Metazoa; phylum Chordata; class Mammalia; order Chiroptera; family Phyllostomidae; genus Micronycteris; species Micronycteris hirsuta. Next base: position 36,628 of record PVJI01009761.1, on the reverse strand, counting down.
GAAGATGGCGAGCCATCATAAATTGTAAGTGACTTCCATGAAGATGAATTATCTCTCTGTGCTTCCTTAGGGGCCTATGCTGGACATTCAAACTAGTTGAAGTTAAACTTATTGTTTCAATCATTATTTCCAGGCCTATGCTTCCTATGAATCATTAATTTGTCCTTCATATAGGTTATTATGAAATTTATACTGTCCACATGGTTATATTAAAATGAAAAATGATATCTTTTTCCATAAGGTTCATTTAAGAAGACAAAACATTTGATTCTAGTTTTAGTAGCTAGGCCATAAAGAGAGTACAATATCACGTATTCTTTTTTCTTTCTCATAATATGCTATATTCTGCTGGAACTTCAGTTTCATTAATGTGGAGGTAGAGAGTATAAAATCTGATTAAAAATCCACTTTAGATGAGCACCTCCCCAGAGGAGGGGATACATTAGAGGAAGATGAAGATGATGAAAAGGAGGATGACTTGGGAAGATCTGGAGGAGGTCTTTTAAGTTGAAAGGACAGGTACATCATTTTGAGTTGTGTCTCAGAAAACACAAACCTAGAGTGTGGCTGGGGACGACCGGCACGTGGATGTGGACGGTGGTGGTGAGTTTGGAGAAGGAGGCTGGGGCCAGAGGCAGTGGGGACTGGTAAGCCGTGGTAAGAAATCTGTGTTTTGTTTTGAGGGTAATTTCTTTTTCTCTATGCATCTTACCAAGCATGTTTCTAACACTCGATGTTAATTGATATAAAGAAATGAAAGAACGGACGACTGAATAGGTGAATGGGTGGCAGGATCTTGGTTCAAAGTGAAATGTCCCCCCAAAAGTTTGCAGAGATGTGGTACTTGGGTAAATATAGCAAAGAATGTTACATAAATAATATGAAGATGGAAGACTGTCATGAGGCAGAATCAACAAAGGAAACACTTGGAGATTAACTGGGAAATGAGTCCAAAGTAAACACAGATGTTTTTGTGATATGAATTTTGGACTTCAGAATTTCAAAGAGCATTTCAGACTAGAGATAGAAAACAGAAAAATTTTAAGTGAAATTCAATAGATTTCTTAAAGGTGGATATATTTAAAATAATTTAAATCTTGGAAATACTCCACATACTTAATTCAAGAGATGTAATATATTATTGTACAACTCTATCAGTGAAAAATGAATAATGTAGACTATCACCATAAATAATAAATAATAATAATAATTTTCATGTCATGTTGCTTTTCATTTCTATATGCTTCCTTAAGAGAAGAATAGAAAATTTAAATTTTATTATATCTAGATAGATATTTATATCACTGTAGTTTAGTCTATGTAATAATATAATTTAAGATGATAAATAGACAATGCTTTTTAATTTACATACAGTTACATCCAACAAGGAATAAGCTCACGTAAATATTTTCAAGTGTCTTAAAAGAAAAAAAGGGTAAGGAACAATGTTGCGTGGTAATTTTTGACAGAGGAGAACCAAAACAGACTTCTCCATATCAAAATGAGGATCAAAAGCTGTCTATGAAAGCCCTGTTGGATAGCCTCCATTTCTGAAAACTCTAAGATGCGGCCCTAAATCCCTTACTGTAAAAATCCATTCAGGCAATTGTGGGAAATTATAGATACATTCACAAAGTGAAGGCAGAAAGAGTAAGTGACCACTAATGTTCCATTTGTGCTGTGAACCAGAGAGGAATGAGCGTTTTTCCAGGGAAAGGAACAGACCAATAATAGACACAAATGAGAATTAATTGTCCTCTACACCTTTGCCCCTCAAAGTGGGGCTCATGAATAGCAGCTTGTTGGAGACACAGACTCTCAGACTCCATCCCAGACCTCCTGCGTCAGAATCTGCTCTGACCAGGTGCCTGGATGTACCACATGCACCTTCAAGTATGAGGGTCTCTGCTGCTCTCTACTCAAGAGCATCCAAGGAAACGTGGGTTGTCAGGACAGGGTAAAATGGCTGAGTACCAGGTCTTAAGACAGTGATACAAGTGAGAACAAGCCCAGATTTGCCATGTAAGGTTTATTTGGGTTTGGGGTTACCACTGAAATTTAGACCCAAAGCAGGACTTAAGAATGTGGAAAGATGACTCTGCAGCATGATATTTGGACATCACATTGATAGTTTTACACCTACCCCCCACCCCCCAAAAAAGGAAAGAAAGAAAGAAAGGAAAATGTTCAATTGTATTTTCTCTTTGGAGGTGTTGAAGAGCTGGGGAAACCTTTTCACCCAAGTTGTCATTTGATTCCACTTGAACCGTGTTTTGCCTTTCTTGGAATGCCTTTTATGTTTTGAATTGCCGGCTCTGCCTCTGTCACTCAAAGTGCTCCTGACTTTCCATGCCCTCCAGACGGTCCTTCTAAAGTCATTGCAGGGAACCTGAACTCTCCCCCCTGGTTATATTCTAGCTTTGACATTGAATTCCTTACAAGACATGTATCTGTGCTTGCCCTCAAGACCTGCAATTGCTCTAATTTCGAAGATGTGTCTGATTTTAGCACCTCGCTGTCTAAGTCAGGCCTCCAGACTTTAGCTAACTCAGGGGCCTGGTTATCTCCATAATCATTAGCCACCAGCGATGTGTCTATTAGTTCTTATATTCATAAATGTATTCAGAAACTTCTTCCCTCACTCATGTCACATTTTTCAACTGTGCGTTACAGTAGCTTAGTTCTGGGGATATAGGGATAAACAAGCCTTAGGCATGGCCCTTGGGAAGCTCAGAATGATTTCACACATATAGATCTCTTATATCTAATATACTGGCAGTGCTCATGTACCTATTTGCTTACTATTTGTTTTCTGACAGCAAAGAAATGCTGCAAAATATAAATGGGCCTCTTTATTTTCTGATAGGCTGTGGTGTTTGAAAATGAACTTTTACGATAACAAATAATATTACTTACTTCTTGTTCTTTACAACCCCATTCCTCACCCTAAAGCCCCCTTTTTTGCCCCAGATGAGGAAGGTGAGAAGACAGAGTTAAGTAACAGGCAAGGGCCATGTAGCTGGCCAGTGAACGAGCTGGAGATGCAGGTGGAGGTGGTCTGGCTCCAGAGTCCTCACCTCATAAGATTCACTGTGAAGCACATTGTCAGCCATAAAGAGCTTCTCAGTACCTTTTTGATAAATGAAAGTAATATCTCCCTCATTTTACGTTGTAATACCTCTCTTCTGTGCAAGAGGTCTATCAGCGATAGCCCATGCACAATTTATTTCATAAATAAAATGTTTTGGAACACAGCCATGCCCATTCCTTTACACCTGGCCCATGCATGCTTCTGTGCTAAAAAGACAGGCAGCGACTCACTGTGGCAGGGACCTTCTGGCCTGAGCACCCTGCAGATGTTTTTATCTGGCTCTTCAAAGTAAAATGTGCCAGCCCCTGTTCAAACAGAAGCACGAAATCAATGCAGCTTACATATTACATAAAAAAATGTAGGCATTATTGCTTTTATATACTGAATATAATATTTGTTATGAAACTTAATAGAAGAAAATAAACTACATCTACTTCAGTCATAGAATTTTCACGTGGTCTTTTTGAGAATCATCTGTGCCCTTGCCACGTGCCCCAAATAATGACTTTAGCGATCCCGATGCTGGGAGCCTGGGGTTGCCATCCGCAAACCAGCAGCAGCTACCGGTTCCTTTTATTGTCGCTTCATGAGCTAAATAAAACATTTTTGTTGGTGATTATTTAGAGCAACCTGAAAGTGCAAAATAAATTTACATAACAATTTGTCTCTTGTAGTACATAATTACAGTGTAATTGGAAAAGAAGAAAAAGAGTATTCACCTTAGTTTAGTTATTGGAATGCCAAGAGTTGGAAAAAAACCAAAATATTAACAAGTTAGGTTTTTATTTTTATTATAAATGGGAATACATTCAATATTTATCCTGTTTCATTAATACTTTTTATCGCCTTTTATTTTGCATAAAATATGAAAAGCATGCTTTAAGTATATATTTTACTCTAACTCCTTAGAGCTTAATTTGTTTTTAATAATTTAATAGGTGAAATGAAATCAAAAAGAGCATCTGATTGAATATGCATCGTTCTAATCTGGGAGTGCGTTTAGGGAAAGCAGTTAATCATTTGTGCAATTTTTTTTTTACATAACAAAGTGCAATTTAAATAAAAAATTTTTAATAAAGTTAAAAGGATTTTTTCTTAATCATTCTGTTATTGTGAATTTGTATTTTTTCCAGAGAAATATTGATTGGACTATTGATCTCATTTTCACCGAAACTATAATTTTTGAAACTAAGACACTCAAAACTTTTCAAAATAAAAAAGAATTATAATTAGTAACATATGCAGACTATTCTTTACCTTCTGTTTCTTAAAAGAAAAGTGGATTATCTAAATATGCAGTTTTGGTGTTTTTTTTAAAGATTTTATTTATTTTTAGAAGGGAATGGAGGGAGAAAGATACGAGGAGAAACATCAACGTGTGGTTGCATCTCATGTGGTCCCCCAGGGACCTAGCCTGCAACCCAGGCATGTGCCCCGACTGGAAATCGAACCGGCAACCCTTTGGTTTGCAGCCCACACTCAGTCCACTGAGCTACACCAGCCAGGGCTAAATATGAAGTCTTCAAAATCATATTCTTTGGTAAAATATAACGATAAACAGATTTTGGTTAGACTTAGGAATTAAGAGATTGATTCTTTTAGATTATGACAAGGAATGAATCTGCAGTTTTAAATATACATAAATTTTATTTATAGTAGTTCAGACTCCTCTATTTATCCTTTGAAGTTCAACTTATATAGTTACTTTGGATACATAGATTGTGGCTAGTTCTCAATTTATGTTTTCTCCCGGATAGTTGAGTTCTTCTTTCTAGAAAGCCATGACTTAGCACAATTCATTTATGAAAGTAAATTCACATGGAAGTAGTTTATTTCTGTAAGTAAATTGACTTTTTAATGTTTTACAAATGATACTTACAAGAATTAATTTATTTATGTTTTGCTTTAAATAATGCAGGTAAGTTTGGATATTGACAATAATGTGTCCAAGCACTGGTTATTCTGAGAATTGTCATTACATATCCTCAGTAGGAAGGTTTGTTTTGTTTTGCTCAATTTCGTGAATGGAATGAAAATGACGGATGACGCTCCTTTCCCAGAAGGAGAACCTCTGACTACACTTGGGTATCTGTGCATCATCATATACTCAAAACTTACTCCTGATAATATTTGCAGCCTTATCAAATAATGACAAAAGTTGAAAGCAGTGGCCAAGGAATGTGCAGTTTGGGGGACATTAAATATAAATACACCGTATATCAAACTGTAGAAATAATAATTTTGCAGCCAGAATAGAAAATTTTCATTGCATACTTCTTATCTGCCCTAACTTTCAATCTAGTCTTTGACTGGAAAACTTTCCTAAGACGGGTGCTCTTAAAATGACCTGTCCTTTTACTAGTTGTGCTTTTTCATGCTTCTCAGTTATTTTACCAGGAATTATTATTAATTAGAAGCATCCTAGTAGCCTCTTCAAGGTCATGTAAGACAGCAGCCAGCCAGCCAATGTATGTGAACAAGAATTCTAACCCATCTACCTCTTCTTGCTGCTTTTAATTTAAACTCTACTTCTCAGGGAGAAAAGGAGTTCATTTTGCTTCTATGTTCTAATCGACAGGAGTGCCTTAAGAAGTATTGTGAACCTGAGTGAAAATGAGTATCTTGCTTTTATTACTGTTTTCTTCGATGGGCACCATTTTGGAGAAGTGAGAATGTTAGCAGTGTGTCTGCTATAAATTTCCAGACCCAGTTCTCTTTCAAATAAGAGAAGTGTTGGAATTTATTAAGGACCAAATTGACAGAATATTTTTTAAATTGTAGAATTATGGAGGTATCATAGTTGAGGGCAAACTCAGCCACTCACAGAAATCAGAGCTGTAAGAGTTGGGTGGATCTAAACTAGCACACTTATTTTATTCATGAAAAAGTAGATGCCAAGATGGGGTGCAGAGTAAGCTTGTTCTGGAACAGAGGAGACAGCATATGAAAATCAGAAGATACAAGCTTTGGAGCTGCATAGATTGGGGTTCAAGTCATAACTTCCTCATTGGTGATCTGATATCCAGGTAAATGGCTTAATCTCTATATCACTCTATTTCCACACCTGTAAAAATGGTGCCTACCACACACATGCCTAAATTGAGAAGGCAAAATGTTAAAACACTTAGTGAGGTGCCCAATACATGGTAGGCATTGGATTAATAACACTTTCCCTTCTTGGAACCACCCCTAGAACACTGATGATATTCAAGCCAGTCCTTGTCGATTACACCTTTCTCTCCTGTCCATGATTCTGTCACTCAGTGAGTTTAGACAGCTGACTCACAGCTTCTGTCATGATCCTTCCATGACAAGAAACTGATTTGATAGCATGTGTTAGGTGGATGGCAGGGAGGTCATTTGAGTTCAATTTACTTTTCTCAGTAATCAACTTTGTTCCTCTGGCCTGTGGAGACCTTAAAAGGTCTGGAGAGTTTTAAATGCTTCCTACTCAACAAATGTTTGTTATTTAGACACAAAAGAGTTCATTTAACCTCATTAGCCAATAATGTTTCACAAAAACACTTTGTGATTTCATGATGAAAGCTTTTAGTGTTTTTATTCATTTAGAAATGATTCCAGTACTGACTTTTTAATCCTTAAATAGTCTTCACTTAAAAATCCCCTCCTCTGAGAGATCTTTGCTAATCACATTAACTGAGTAGGCTGCCTTGTAATTCTCTCTTTCACTGTAGATTTTGTTTATCTTTTCATGGCACCTAGGGCAATTCGCAAATGTATTTGTTAATGTTTGTTTCCTTCACTAGTTTGTGAATTTCATGAGAACTGGGACCAGGTCTGTTTTGCTTATTATTCTGTCCCAAACAGCAAGTTTTAGTCATGGCGCATAGAAGCTGTTTCATGAAATATATATATTGAAAGAGAAAAAAATTGTCCATTATCTGAGGATTTCAGAGTACAAGGTGACAAGGAAATCCTGAATCTATTTTTACAGAACCTGACTTGTAAGGGGATTAATGTAATTTTGAATCCTTTTGTCTTATATTGGGATGCAGAGTTGAACGTTAGAGACCTGAACATTCATTTTTCTTGTTTTGTTTTGCTTTTTTATTTAATCTTTATTATATTTTTCCCATTACCATTCAGTCTTCTTATGCCCCACCTTGAAATCACCACACAGTTGTTCATGTCCCTGAGTCCTTTTTCCTATTTGCTCAATCCCTCCACCCGCTAACCTCCATTTCCCTACTAGCTGTCATGGGGCTCTTCATCTATGAGTCTGTCCCCATTTTCCTTGTTAGCTCAGTTTGTTCATTAGATTCCACATATTAGTGAACTCATATGGTATTTGTCTTTCTCTGACTGGCTTATTGCACTTAGCATGATGTTCTCCAGGTCCATCCATACTGTTGCAAAGGGTAAACTTTTCTTTTGTACGGCCGAGTAGTATTCCATTGTATAAATGCCCCATTGTTGTTTTATGCACTCATCTGTGAATTTTTTTAATTGCAGTGCTGTTCATTGCTGGATGTACTTTTGTTCATTAGTTCATCCAGCAAATATTCATCAAGCAGACCCTGTGTTCAAGCAGCACACGGATACAGCTCTTCCTCCTGTAGACTGTAGAGTGAAACGGGGAAGCCCAATTTAATCAAGTAAACATAAACATGACTATATCACTATGTAGTGGAAAAGCTACTTTAAACCATGAGGAGAAAAATCTCTCACATTCTTTCTAAGGAAGAGACATAAGGATCTTTGGCTCCGCCATGTCACTGCAATTAACCACTCTGTTCTGACCCTAGTGGTCCTGGCACTGTGTACCCATGCATTACTGGGTTCAGAGGAGCCCTAGTCCGTGCCCTGTGGATACAGATCCATCATAGACAGATTGTCCTGTGTCCTAGTAAGCATTCACCTTTATCAGTGGGATTGGTGACCTGCCCTGAAAACCACGCCTTTTGCATGGGACCCTGCCACCTTCCTCTCTGCCAATCTTTTATACAAGGAGAAGCACGCTACGTCCTGTATAGTAGCTGCTGGTTCATTTCCTGTTCTGGATGAACTGATGATGTACTTTAACTCCACTACCAGCCTCATGCTGGCACGTACTTCCTGGACATGTCAGAACTTAGCCCAAATTCACTTTACATGTCACTCGCAGTTTGATCAGAATCAAATTCTTCTAGTCTTCTTTTACTTCAAGTCTATTTTCTTTTTTCTCTACCTTCCTTATTACACCCCATGTCCCTCTGTGTTCAATATTTATGTGTTCACCTTGCTGGTGACTATAAATTATGGCAACTGGACATATTTATATATTTTAAGCTTTTAATCAGAGTTTCTCATCCTCAACACTATTGATATTTTATGTCAGATAATTCTGCATTGTGAGGGCTGCCCTGTGCATTATAGGCTGTTTAGCAGAACCCCTAGGCTATACCCACTGGATGCCAAAAGTGCCCCTCTTTCAGTTGCAACAACCAAATATGTGTCCAGAGATTGCCAAATTTCCCCTGGGGTCAAAATTTCCCCATTTGAGAACAAAATATGCTGTCCAGTAACCAAGATATGTTTTACTCACTTGTTTAGTCATTCCATCACTTTCGACAACTATTTATTGAACACTAGCATGCAGTCAGAAACTATTCAAGGCATTGGGAATAGAACTGTAATAAATACCGGCAAAACCTTTGCCCTTTTAAAGGGCTTACATTTTTGTAGAAGGAAAATATGATAAATCAAAAAGGAATGTAATGTCAGTTCATAAAAAGTACAATAAATTGAAAGCAAGGAGGCAGAACATATTTTAGAGATATATTCAAAGACAGTGTCTCTGAGGAGATAATTTTCGAACAGTGACATAATTGGAAAGTTGAGAGTTGTGTGTGTGTGTGTGCGTGATGATCTTGGACAAAATCATTGCAGAAAGAAGGAAGCAGAAATTTGAAGGCCCCTGAGTGGAAACAAATTTGATGTGATTGACACACAGCTTGAGGGGCAGCATGGCTGCGTTGAGGGAAGGACAAGTGGGTCAGGGTAGGTCCTGGCTGTTATGGGGAGTCATTGGAGAGCTTTGAGCAGGGCAGCAATGAAATCTGACTTTTAATCAGTAAGGGGCATTCCGACTGCTCTGGACAGAATTGACAATAGTAAGAGCCAAGAATGGGATTGAAGAGACCCATTAGGAAGTTACTGTGAGAGAGTAAATGAGGGAAGATGGTGGCTGGAACTAGGGTAATGATACTGCAGATGATAAGGTGTTGAATTAAGAGATGTCATTTGAAGGAAGGCCTGGCTGTACCTGCTGATGGATTGGGTATTGGATGTGAATGAAAGAAAGACCCTAGATTGATTTGTAGGCACAAGGCTGTAGGTGACTATTGATGCATTGTTTTTAATATTTTTAAGTTTTTAATATTTTAAGTATAAAATGACAATTAGTGAGGATGTTGAGTATAAGCCTTTAGTTTTACTTCAATTATCTGTTTACTTCAAGACAAAGTGTATAGGGGTATATGGTAAGATTATTTTTTTTTAAGATTTTATTTTTATTTATTTTTAAAGATTTTATTTTTATTTATTTTTAGAGAGTGGGGAAGGGAGGGAGAAAGAGAGGGAAAGAGACAGCCTCTCACATGGCCCTCACAGGGACCTGGCCCGCAAACCAGGCATGTGCCCTGACTGGGAATCGATAAGATTATTTATTTTTAATGAGGAAACTACAGTGCAAATCTTAAGTGAATTAGGACTTGTATTCAAAAATTCCAGCTCTGAATTGAGACTCTGAAATAGTACCCCTAGTTATAGCTACCAAATAATGTTCTCATGTTTTCATGTTAAAACTGTAGGACAGAAAGCACTTGCTATTATGCTTTTCAGCAAATAGAAAGTAAGTGTAAGTCCAAACTTGAATGATTAGGTTTACCATGACATAATCTGATTAGCTTCCTTCAGAGACCATTCTGGGGGTCTGGCCTTTTTTCTTACCCATTTATTAGTGTGAATTAACTCCATGAACCACTTGGAAGATTTCCCTACATGTTCTCCTCATGGTTAATACCTGTAGGCCTCTAGTAATGCAATGATTATTTGCGTAATAGCAGAGATCTCTTTCCTCAAAGCACTGCACCATATTGCTACTAAATCCCAATGTTTTCTGCTTTTACAGGATCTCTAGGGGAAAAAAAAAGATGATCACATTAAAAAACAATATTTAGAAGATTTTTAACACTGAAAAAACCAACATTTGTGAAATGATTTCACAATATTATTTTTTAATAATTTATATAACATTCAATTTTTTAATATAAAATATATTAATGGATCAGTCACTGTTCTTGTAGGGAGTAGGTGAGACACTCAAATAGGAGAGTTTAGTGAGAGGAACCAGGTTAAGATAAATCAAAAGGGGATGGGAGGCAACACAGGGATGGAAGCAAATTGCCACATTTAGGCCTAATGGGGGGATGAGTTTCAGAAACTCAAAGAGAACCCCTGTTGAAATAGACTAACATATGGGAACTGTGGCCTTTGGTAGATATTTGCAGCAAACTTGAGGCCACATGGCAAGGGGGTCTGGCGTAGAGTGGGTAGGGGTAAAGACTGGTTCTGGGGGAACAAACCTAGCACACTTATTGACACTTCCTTTTTATTTTATTTTTTACATATATTACTTTCTGAAACACCTTTGATGAGACAACCTCATCTGTTCCTCTGAAATTGTTTTTCATGCTCACTGCACAGGCTTTACCAAGCTAATTCAAACACCTCTTCCCAAACCAAATGCCACTCAATCATTTGCATACCACTTTGCATTGTAAATACATGTCCTGAATTGTTTCCATGATATTATACTACACTATTTTTTACTTAGTCTTTATGATATTGCAGTCTTTCTGGCATGTTTTCTCTCTCTCTTCTTCAACTACTTAAATATATCTCAAAGTCTGGTCTTACCCTTTACTATACTCTGCTATTGGAGGGGTATGGAAGGGCAGGGAGTTGGGGATAATACAGATATATAAATAGGAAGGTAAGTGGGTAGATAGATAGATGAATAAATAGATAATTCTGGGAGAAATACTGTTGATTAAGTTAATTTCAGTTTATTTCTTGTACACATTAGTCAAACAATTACATTTAAATAATAGTAAAACACTTCTTTTAATTTAAGTTTCTTAAAGATTTCATGATACATGTTTTAATGTAACTTTAAATTTCCTAACATAATAGCCAGGTTTATTAACATATTTTTTAATTTTTTTTATTTTTAATAATTGCTTTATTGTTTTTCAATTACAGTTGTCTCCATCCCCTCCTCTCCCCTCCCCAACCCCCTCCAACCCCACCTCTCTTCCCTGCCTCCCTCCTCCCCCTTGTTTCTGTCCATGTGTCCTCTATAGTGGTTCCTGAAAACCCTTCTCCCCATTGTCTCTTCCCCCCTCCCCCCGGCTATTGTTTGATTGTTCTTAATTTCAATGTCTCTTATTAGCATATTGCTTCCCTAAAAAGTATTTCCATTGAAAAATTGGTAAAAACTCATTGCTTCAGAAGTGAAAATATGGCTATAATTTTTGAGTTTGATAAATAGGAATATCACATTCAACATTAAAAATAAAACCATAACCAAAAATTTACAGTAGAATTCACATTTTTATATACAGTAAATGAGAAGATATTTATTATGTTAGGTAAAAATGCTCCTTTTTATGAGAGCAGGCAGATTAAAACCATTTTACTAATGAAAACTTGTTCCATATTAAAGAGAATTCCTAAAATATCTATCAAATATATACTTATTATATTCTTCTTATGAGATTACAGAATGACATAACCTATCAAAATCAATTCTTATGTAATTTTTATTTTTTGGATACAATAATCACAACTTTTAATTGGAATATAATTTAATTTTTCTTCTTTTATTTAAAAATATTCTATTTATTTATTTTTAGAGAGAGGGCAATGGATGGAGAAAGAGAGGGAAAGAAACAGTGATATGTGAGAAATACATCAATTGGTTGCCTCTTGCACGCCCCCAACTAAACATATGGCCTGACTGGGAATCGAACCAGCAACCTTTCAGTTTGCAGGCTGGCACTCAATCCATTGAGCCACACCAGCTAGGGTTAATTTAATTTTTCTTTAAAGTCTATACTAGCACAGCAAGCTTGAAGTATTTGAAGGAGACATATTTGAATAACTTAATACCTAGAGTGGAGCACATTGAAAATAACGTGATTAATTGTATTTTTACATTATTAATTGTACATACTAGGTGTATATCTCTTTCACATATTTAATTTCTATGTTTTCTTTATTACATTTTCATGTCTCAACAACCCTTTTGTATGTGGATTTTGGGGTCCTTGAAAGCAGAGAAGCACAAGGGTGATCTCTTTCAGAGAACCTGGGAAAGGAAAATTATTTTCATAGTAAAAGCATGATTTTTATTTGCTTCTTTCTACTGCATTGATTGACATTCCCAGTGACAGGGAACAAAACAATGGCAGTAAAAATGGCAGCACTTAGCACAAATCAAGGCAGTGCCACCAACAGTACCTAATGGTCATTGAGTTCTCCACTCCACATGAAAGCAAGTTTTTTCCCCTCACTGTCTGAGTCTATATAACAGCTTGTCTCATGGAGAAGAGAGCGCTGGGATAGGTCAGACTGTTGCTATAGCAAGCTCAATGAAAGCAATTTTTTAAAAAATTATTAAGACTTTATTTTTAGAGCATTTCAGGTTACCAGTACAATAGAGAAGACGCAGAAATTTCCCACATACCTCCTGCCCCTCCCTCACCACCCCATGCATAGCTTCCCTCATTAACAACATCTTCCTTTAGGGCTGAGCCCTTGATAAAATTGGGGAACCTACACTGATACGTCATAATTACCCAAAGTCCATATTTTACATTACGATTCACTCTTGGTGGTGTGCGTGCCATGGATTTGGATAAATGTATAGTGACATGTATATGCACAAGTGTTATAGTAACATACTGAGTATTTTCACTGCCCTAAAATTCCTCTGGTTTTATTTAAGAATTTCTCCTATGAAGCAGTTAAACTTATTACTTTGATTAAATCTCAAATCTTAATCATACACAACTTTTTGAATAATCTAGTAGCAAGAACAGGCAGCACACATAAAGTACTGCTGCCACATACAAACACATGACAGTCCTCTCCAGGGAAAGCACTGGTGTGGCTGTTTGAATTGCAGGCTAAACGACCAGCTTTTATCATGAAATGTCAATTGTACTTGAGGGAAAAACTGACAGACTCTGGTTTCTCACACATTGGTAATTGGCAGAATGAAGTGAGCTTAGCATTTCAAGGAAATCAACATTTAGTATTTTTTGCCAGTGATAAAATTCAAGCTTTCAAGGCAAAACTAGAATTTTGGAAACTCGAATTAGCCATCATAAGTTAGATAGCTTCCCAATTTTTAATGACTTTTCAGATTAGCTCAGTGATAATTTCTACTCTATCTATCTATCTATCTATCATCTATCAAAACTATATATAAAACATCGGTTCACTGAATTATACTGATCTTCCAAATGTAGATATATTTATATGTATATGAATCTGAGGCAACAATTTTTAGAACTTCTGTGGTAGGTCAAAGTAGGCCAAATCTGTGCTTAGAGGTTTTTTTTAAGGGGAATATTTTGAGTTCAGACAGGTTTTTATTGCCATTCTTTAAAAGAATAAATTTGGTTCTAAAAGCAAAATATTTTTATGATACTACATGGGCAATGTGTGTCTCTTCCAAAATAACAAAAATTTTATTTGATTTTAGAATTTACTTTTGAATTAAGCTCCATTTAAATATTCACAATATCCTGACTTGAGAAAGTGATGCACTATTCTTTCTTCTATTACTCTTCTTAACTGCATGTTGTGTAAGGGCGGCTGCATGGACCATTTCTCTTCATTTTTAATATCTCCCTCCCTTTTAGGGCATATCTTACCTCTGACCTTTACAGCGTGTTCACAGTAGTAGACCCCAATCTTTCAAAACAAATTATTCTAATTAACTTTATTTGGTAAGACTTTCTCTAGAGAGACTAGAAGTGTAATATTCTCTAGTTGTAAAAACTAAACCTTCCCTCTACCCTGAACACATGGAGTGCGGGTAGCTTTTATCGCAAGCTAACAGGTGGAGCGGGCTATTTTTGCTAATGTTTTGTGCAAATGGCAACATTCAGTAAAATTACAATAACTGTAGTTTCACATATTTTTTTTCAATGAAACTTTTTGTGATTTACTATAAAATGTATACTGAATTATTTTTCTTAAATTTTAAACAGACAAATACTGGAAAACTCACTGGAAATGGAAATAAAAGTAATAAAATATGTAAAAATTCTGATTTATTGAAAATATTTTGGAAAAAAGTACGTAAAATGTGTAAAAAAAGAAAAAATGAAGTTTTCTTTCTTAAACTTCATTGTAAAAAAAGAAGAATGAAGTTTTAGTAGTGTTTTTTGTTGTGTTAATCGTGTGTAAAAAAAAGAAAGAATGAAGTTTTAGTAGTGTTTTTTTGTATGATAATCGTTAAAATATACATACATAATTCACCATTGTCTGTGTTAAAGAGACCCAAATTTTGTCCTTTGGAATTCGTGTATCTGCATGTTAACATCCCTTTAGAGCAATAAAAAAGTATAAAAATAAATATTTTTATCCGTTACCCGCATTCTACCACTAGTTTACGAAACACGTATTTATACGTGTCCCGCATTCCACCACCAGTCAACGTAAAGCATATAAATACGTTTCCCGACTACAATGTGTGAATTGCAAATTCATCAGTTTACTTGATATTCTTTGCACCTCTACAGAAACATTTCGTTCTGAGTCTGCCATTATAACACCTTTCCTGCATGCAGCGTAAGTATTTTGCTATTAAATAGTGGTACATAACCTGAACTAATTAAAAAGAATAAATATAATAAGCTATTTGTAGCATTTGTGGGCCTAATATTTCTGTTTTTTAAAGATTTTATTTATTTATTTTTAAAGAGAGGGAAAGGGAGGGAGAAAGAGACAGAGAGAAACATCGATGTGTGAAAGAAACATTGATTGGTTGCCTCTCATATACCCCCAACTGGGGACCTGGTCCACAACCCAGTCAAGAGCCCCCCCTGGCCAGGAATCAAACCAGTGACCGTTGGTTTACAGAACAATGCCTAAGCCATGAGCCACATCAGTCAGGGCTAATATTTCTTTTGTAAACATCAGTAGAGAATGACTTGGCACCAAAATGTGTGATGTTGAGATAGTCACTGGGAATTTTTGAAATGTTTTTAGCATTTCAATCACCTGGTAAGAATCAGAGTCAGTATAACAATTGTACTACTCTCCACTTGTTCGTTGTACTAAGGAATATATTATATGTGCAGTCTATGAAGAACTTTCAAGAGAGGAGATCAAATTGCATAGATATGTGATTATAAACATGCACGTACATAGTGATTAATTCAATGTTTAAGATGTGTACAAAATTCAGATAGAGCACAAAAGAAAAGCAATTTATTCTTTTGGGGATTGGGGAGACATTTGGAATGCATTCATTGACGAGGCTATATCTTAGCATGGTTTTGAAAGAGGAATAGAAATTTGGAGAAATACATATAGTGCGAATATTTTAGTCAGAGAAATAACATTTGTATAGAACTTATAAATAAGAACCTTATCTTTACAAACTGATTTGCAGCTTCCTTTGTATTGATGAAACATCAATTATTCAGAAAGCCTTGGAAGAGAAATGGGGCGGAGAAATAGGATAAAACCAGAATAGGCAAGAATTTGACTTTATCCTGTAAGTAAGTACATGTGCCTCATAGAAGGGCAATTGAGTGAGAAATTTGAAATTGGCATGATAAAAAAGGAAGACTTAAAGGGAAATTACTGCAGCAGTCCAGGGTGAAAAGTATGAAATAGATTTAGAAAGGGTTTGGAGGAAATATTGACAGGACTCTGTCTTCATATCCTTTACTCAGATGCTGAGCAGAGTGGAGGTGTTCTTAATTGTTTTTCTCAATCTCCAACAGATCTGGGCCACTTAAAATATACAGACTGCATCTATAATCTTAGAAAAACTTACATTAAAAAATGAGAGCATAGTAGAAAAATACCATATGATCTCACCTATAAGTAGAACCTAATCAACAAAACAAACAAATGAGCAAAATAGAACCAGAGACATGGAAATAAATAACAAACTGACAGTGACCAGAGGAGAGGGTGAAAGAGGATAATGGGGGAAATAAGGGGTAGGGGCAAGCAAAGGAACATGAATAGAGGACTCGTGGGTACGGACAATGGAGGGGATTGACTCTGAGAGTGGGGGCTGCAGGGTAAGGGTGAGCAATAGAAAAAAAGGTGGGATAACTGTAACTGAATAAGAATAAAAAAAGAAAAGTAAAGAAAAAATAAAATAAAGTGAGAGCGTAATAGAGGGGTACAGAGTATAGGATGCGGAGGAGGAATCATCAGAAAAGTAGAGGAGATAGTGATACAATTACAGTTAAGGGACAAGAAAGGTTAAAGACATGATTGGGCCATCAGACAAAATGCTGAGAGGTGTACTGTGATGACTTTAAAATGTTAGTATGTTTATAGCATTTTTGAGAACAGTATGCCTGGTGGTGTTTAATTTGAGAAATGTAAAGGAATACAAGAAGTTTATACTTTGAGTGTAGAATTGAAACATTCTATTAAAAAATAGACTTGCGCACAGATATAGGATGAGGTAAGGAGTTTATCAAAACAAGATTGATTGGTTGCTTCTCATATGTGCCCCGACTGGGGACAAAGCCACAACCCAGGCACATGCCCAGACCATGAACTGAACTGGCAATTTTTTGCTGTGTGGGATGATGCCCAACCAACTGAGCCACATCAGTCAGGGCTTAAATGTAAGTTGTGAAACCATAAAAATCCTAGAAGAAAACAGGCAATAAAATCTCAGATACCCCATGTAGCAATATTTTTGCTGATATATCTCCGAAGGCACTGGAAATAAAGGAGAGAATAAATGGAACTACATCAAATTAAAAAGCTTCTGCACAGCTAAAGAAACCAGCAGCAAGGTGAATAGGGAACTCACTATATGGGAGAACATTTTCACAAATGAAGCATCTGATAAGGGTTTAATCTCCAAAATATATAAAGAGCTAATGAAACTCAACACCAGGAAGACAAACGAGCCAATTAAGAAATGGGCAAAAGACCTGCATAGACACTTCCCCAAAGAGGACATACAGAGGGTCCATAGATATATGAAAAAATGCTCAACATCACTAATCAGAGAGATGCAAATTAAAACATCTATGAGATATCACCTTATATCTGTCAGAATGGTGACCATCAATAAACAACAAGTGTTGGAGAGAATGTGGAGAAAAGGAAACCCTAGTGCAATATTGGTGGGAATACAGACTGGTAAAGCCACTGTGGAAAACAATATGGAGTATCCTTAAAAAATTAAACATGGAACTCCCTTTTGACCCAGTTATTCCATGTCTGGGAGTATATCCTAAGGATCACAAAACACCAAAACAAAAAAAAAATATGGACCCCTATGTTTAGAGCAGCAGCGCTATTTACAATAGTCAAGATTTGGAAACAGCCTAAGTGCCCATCAGCAGATGAGTGGATAAAAAAGCTGTGGTACCTTTACACAATGGAATACTACACAGCAGTAAAAAGAAGAAACTCATATTTTGCAACAGCATGGATGGACCTGGAACATATTATACTAAATTATTAAGCCAGTCAGTGAAAGGTAAACACCACATGATCTCACTTACATGTGGAATCTAATGAACACAATAAACTAATGAATAAAATAGAAACAGAAGCTTGTATATATGAAACAGACTGACAGCCACTGGAAAGAAGGGTGTGGCACAAGGAAGGGATGGAAGATGGTGAAGGGATTAACCAAAGAACATTCATGCACAACCCATGGACAGGGACAACAATATGGGGATTGACTTAAGGAGAGGAGAGAATGGAGCTGGGTGGAGGTGGGGAAAGGGAGGAAAAGCAGAAACAACTGTAATGGCATAAACAATAAAAATGATAGAAAAAAGTTTGAAAATACAGAGGCAGGTTTTCCTCTAGTGGGACTGAGAAATATATAGACAGTCATCTGGAAGTTTCCTTGGGAAACTGGGAGAAAGCCTACTGGGGTCATGACTTTTCAGCCACATGAGTCTTCTGTGTGGTCTTGAAACACATCACCTTTCTGTCTCTATAGGAATTTTATTCTTCCTTCTGACTGGAAAACCCCTATTCCTCTATGAGGTCTCAGGTCATGAATAACATTTCCTCAAGGAATTCTTCCTTAGCTTGAAAAACATTCTCTGTCCTTTTGAACTCATTATTTTATCTTTCCAGGATTACAAAACATGCCATCACACATTGACTTGTGTTAGGTCTGTCTTCACTAAGGAACTGCAAACACCATGGACATCAGAGTATTATCGTTCATCACGTGTATCCAAGAATGGTGACAGGAACTGACCCACAGGAGACAGTTGCTAAATCATTATTGACAGCTGAAATTAAATCAAAGACGGCAACTGAAAATTTTGGTTTTAGAAATATAGTCTTGAAAGACGGTTAACTGCTTAATCAAGACAAGAACTGATATAATACAAACAGCAATAGTATCAACAAAAGTTTTGTGACAGGCACTGTATTTTATCACCATCTTATTTGTAGAAAGAAGGAATTTATATGACATCTGTCCAGAAGGTATCCAAGCATGTAATATAAAAAAATAGAGACACATGTTGAAGAAGATAAAAGATACAAGAAACATTGTACATAAGACAATGATGCCTCAGTCCCCTTCAAAGTAGGCATCTTGAAATCACAATCAGCTGCCCCATCATATTTTCCCTGAATCTCACTGATGATCTGAAATCTCTTCCCTTTCAAAGGTGATTTTACTTCTGGGAAAAGCCAGAAGTTGCAGGATGTTAGATCTGGGCTATAAGCGGGGCTGAGTCACCTGGCTGATTTGATGTTTCACAAAAAAAACTGCATGAGATATGATGCATGAGTGGGTGTGTTGTTGTGATGAAGCTGCCAATCACCAGTCGCCTATAGCTGCAGCCTTCTGAATCATCCAATAGCTTCCTCAGAGGAATGTTCAAGCTTAATGCAAAATTTGATACACATTTGTTGCTCTACTCAGGCATTTTGAATGTGACAGTCACACAGTACACATGCTCACTCAGTGGTGTCTACCACCCCCACTGACTAGTACAGTGAAGTCATCATTGTTCATACATATGCATTCCAGTCCACTCTCCTTGGCTGCCAGGTTACATCAAAGTTGTGCAAACCATTCTTATTATATTAACAATGGCTGGACTTTTTCTGAACAGATGTCGTATATCTACATCATGATTTGTACTCACGTAAATTCCAAGTCAAAGAAAGTACAGAAGTGTATAGTCAAATTTGAAAAGAATTACCCTAAAGGATGACTCTGTAGGCAAAAACTCAAAGAAAAAAATGATACATTAAAATTTTATGAATATTAATCAGTAAATGTGAAAATAAAAATCCTCCCCTAGTGACAAAGTCCAAATGTAAATGGCAAAACAAAAAAGCAGTTGCAATATTTTGGGAAGACTTTTATATTAATAAAATAATCATTCTTATATATAAATGAGAAAAACATGAGTCCAATTTTTTAAAAAATGAGTTAAGGGTATGAAATTTAAACTCTAAAGAAAATAGAGATACCACCTCCCACCGGTCAGAATGGCCATCATAAAAAAATCAACAAACAAGTGTTGGAGAGGATGCAGCGAACCCCAGTGCTCTGCTGGTGGGAATGCAGACTGGTGCAGCCATGGTGGAAAACAGTATGGAACTTCCTCAGAAAACTAAAAATGGAACTGTCTTTTGACCTGGCAATTCCACTGCTGGGATTATATCCTAAGAGCCCTGAAACACCAATCCAAAAGAACCTACGCACCCCAATGTTCATAGCAGCACAATTTACAATAGCCAAGTGCTGGAAGCAGCCTAGGTGCCCATCAGTAAATGAGTGGATCAAGAAACTATGGTACATTTACACAGTGGAATTCTACGCAGCAGAGAGAAAGAAGGAGCTTATACCATTTGCAACAGCATGGATGGAACTGGAGAGCATTATGCTAAGCAAAATAAGCCAGGCAGTGAGGGACAAATACCATATGATCTCACCTTTAACTGGAACATAATCAACAAAAGAAAAAAGCAAGCAAAATATAACCAGAGACATTGAAATTAAGAACAATTTAACAATAGCCAGAGGGGAGGGGAGAGGGGACTGCGGAGAGAAGGATTTTCAGGAACAACGATAAAGGACACATAGAGAAAACCAAGGGGTGGGTGGAAACAAGGGAGGGAGGTGGTTTTGGACAGGGTGGGGGAGAGGGGAGGGGAGACAATGCAGACAACTGTAATTGAACAACAATAAAGTAATTAAAAAATAAATATAAAATTTAGTCTATAAACTCTAAAAGAATAAATACAAATTAGTAAATATGCATATTCTTCTCAAAGAAATGCACATTAAATGGTTACAAAGTGCACATTAACTAGCAAATTTTGTTATCAGAATTGTATTTTTTTAAATTGCAGCCTGGTATTCTTAAAGACTGAGTAAGGTATGTAGTGGTGTGAAGTGATGTATCACTTTTGGCAACTTTTTGGCAGTGTGCATCAGAAAGCTTTGACAAAACAAACCTACTGCTAAGAATTTTTCTTACAAAAAATGATTGGAAAGTTTATGAAGAGATATACCTAATAATATTTACCTAGCCTTGTGAAGGATATAGAAAACAAGAAAAAATATCTTAAATACTAAATTGAAGGAAGTATTTAGGTAAATTATTTTATTTCTATAATATTAAATATACCCAGAAGTAAAAGAATAATATATATGTCTATTGGTTACTGTCCATATTACATAAAAGAGGTGAAAATATAGGTCTAAAAAATAATATCACAGTATCCCATTTGTTGGAGAAAATCTTGCATGATTGTAAAATCAGCATCAACGTTGATTTGTCTCAGGGTGTTGGTGATCACAAAATTTGTTTTTACTTAGTAATATTTTTAAAAATTTATAAAATTAAAAATATTTTATTTACTTTGGAAATGATACATATTTTATAATGAAATGTTAAGGAAATGGGAGAATAAATAACCTTAACATAAACACAGAAGAAACTTTCTGGGTCAAGGCAAATGCACAGATTAGTTACTCCTGACAGAGACTGTCAAAGCCTTCAAAGCTCTGCTGTCAGTGGAGAGGGCAAGCTGTTTTATATACATGTCTTCTCTGAGAAATCAAATTACCTATGTCTATATATGTTGGCCAGTTTAATAAGTAAATGATCTTTAGCTTTTAACTTTGCATAATTATGATTGCTAGTAAGGCTCTAAAGTTTTGAAATATTACCCATTTTTATTTCTTTTTTTATAACTTGTTTATGTATGTTTCTTGCTGAATTTGCTCTCATAAGAGACTCTTTCTCTAAGTGATCATAAGGAACTGTGTACATTAAGGTCATTATTGCTTTCTTAGGTTATACATATTGCAAATTCTTTCCCCAGTTAATTATGTGCTTTTAATTTGTTCATGGTGTTTGGAAAAAATACTAAACCTGGCTGGTATGGCTCAGTGGATTGAGTGGTGGCCTGAGAACCAAAGGGTCGCTGGTTCGATTCTAGTCTAGGGCACATACTTGGGTTGCAGACCAGGTCCCCTGTAGAGGGCGCATGAGGGGCAACCACATGTTCATATTTCTCTCCTTCCCTTTCTCTCTCCTTTCTCCTCTCTAAATTAAAAAAAAATAATCTTTAACAAAAATAAAAATAAAAAATGAAATGAAAAGTAATAAAAAATACATTTTAGGTAGATATAACTGCCAAAATACCTTTTTTTTTTGCTTAGGAAAACATTAAAAAAAATTGGTATGTTGGATGAGGGAGGAATCTAATTTTATTTTAACTACCTAATAATGTTTTCTTTTCCTACTGATTCAGAATACTTCTCTTGTCACCTTTATGCTTGTTTTTGGATTTTCTGTCTTGTTCTAGCAACTTGTGGGGCTATTCTTCTGCCCCGATGCACTGGTTTAGTTAATTATATTTTCCAACATGTTCACTTCTGCAATAATTTCTTGATTATTATTATCTAGTTATTCTTCTAGATCAGACTTTGAATGACTAATAAAAAACCCAAAATAACCTCATTTTATATTTCAAATTAAATTACAGTAAATCTATAATATTTAATACAAGGACCTCTGAATCTTGTCATTGGTGAGTCTCGCTTATCATGGGAATGCGATGTATCTTTCCACAGGCAGTGTTTTACTTAATGTAGACAGCATTATTAAAAGGAAAACTATTATTATTGTATAGGTTGAAAACTCTCAAATATTTATGACTGATATTACAGCTTTTATAATGTACAATTGCTAAGATGTTGAAATTGAAATTCAAAACCTGTGAACTGGTCAACTTAATTGATCTCTTGATTTCAACTAACTTTACAGTTTCAATTACAATCAACCATACAAAAGGTGTTCCATCTGTATCTTAATACTTCCCACTCAACCACCAAGATTCCACAATGATTTCCATAACCTAATGGAGAGCCCTTTTGAGGTATCCCCCAAACACCAAAACTTAACATTTTCCTACCCTTAAATATGATTTTTAATGTGTATGCTCCTTGTATTCTTTATTGTTACCACAGTCTCTCCGTTCCCTTGGTGGAAGATGAACATCTGTCCATAACACTGTCCTTCCTCTTCTGACACCCTCTCCATGATCAAATCCCTTTCTCTCCAGTTCAGGTTTACACTACGCCAACACAATCATCTTCTTAAAAATAAATGTTATAGTGTCATGCTGGGACTTAACACTATCATTTGTTACTTTCTGATGCCTATAGAATAAAAAAATAAACTCTTGAAGCTAGAGTAAAAGACATTTTTACAGTTTTCGTCTCTGTACCTCTTGGTTTTCATTTCTATTTTTACAAATCAGAAGTATGCCTATGCCTCAACCACCCTAAACTTGTCAAACTTATTTAAACATGCCACACATTTTCGTGCCTGTGTGCAAATAGTATCTCTTTCTCCCACAATGCTCTTCTTCATTATCCCATCTGTATTGGATGAACAGGAATCATCCCTCAATACCCAGAGTCAGCTACCCACACAGTGGCAGGTAAAATAGATGATATGTGAAGTACTTAGCACAATGTTCAGCACCTAATTATCCCTAAATAAATGGTCGTTACCTTTATAAACACTAGTTTTCTTATCTTTGCTCCCATTGATTGTTTATACCTTTTTCATATCACTTACTTTGTGACAACATTGATATCATATACATATCCACATACACCACACCTTAAGACAAGGATTTATAAGAAGGCATGATCTGCATTTTAAGCGACTTTCAGTTCGTTTTATTTCTGTACAATGCAGTGACGACTTACTTTTTTCTGATTAAATAAATATCAAACACTTTTCAAATTGCAGAAAATTGGTATAATAACTAATTACCACTATTCTTCCCTTCAATTTACCTGTACATGGATGAATTTAAACATACTAAGATTTAGTTTGAAACATCCTAAATCAATTTTTTGAAATTCTGAAACACATGCTACAATGTCACAGTCTAGTGTTCACATCCAAAGGAAGAAAAACAAGTCTTTAGTTTTGTGAATGGATCATTCTCTCTTCTTTCCTAATAGGTCCTTATTCTCATTTTATTGATTTGAATTGGTTTGCATTTCAACTGCAGTTTTTAAATAACATTTTGATATGTGCCAGGTGCTAAATTAAGCACTTTATAAGCATTATTCATTTAGTCTTGACCACAGCCTTATGAGATAAATCTTACAAGCTCTATTTCACAAAGGAGAAAATTGAACTGTAAAAAGGCCTTGTATATTTCCCAGGTCCATGCAACATCTGAGTGACAGACATGGAACTACAAATACTATCGATGATCCCAAGCCCCAAATCTGAGCCATTGTTGTTTTCACTCCATTGTTTGTAGAGGTAGGCCTAAAGCAGTGCTTCTCGATAGAGATGGTGGGTGCTTTTGCCTCTTAGGGTATTTGGGGGTCTCTGGACACATTTTCGGTTCTTACATTTGGAAGGGAGGATGCTACTAAATCTACTGGGTAGAAGCCAGAGATCCTGATCCAAGACAACCCTTCTTAAGAAATATTATTTGGTTCACAATATCAGCAGTGCTGAAGTTGAGAAATCCTGGTCTGAGGTAAAAATAGAGAAAACTTCTAAAATTATGAGGACTCATTTAGGAAATTCCCAAATAGAGAAATGGGTGTGGAAGTGTTGCGCGGTCAGGCCTTTTGATATATGGTGTTGCTTTGTTTATTTTTTAGGGAAGACAAGCATTATCAGGAAAATACTGACGGTGGAGTGCTTATTTTCTTATAGATATTAAATGAGTAAACCTCATCTTACTTTATTCAGTGAACAAATCTACAGTTGACACTCACGTAAAGATGATAGTTAAGTTGGAACACTTAACGTATTTTTTCATGTATAAGACACACCCACATTTTGATGCTGCCGTGTATAATGCGCGTCCTTATTTTCCCCTCAACAATTTGGGCAGAAAAGTGTGCATTATACACAGCAAAACACAGTATTTTTTATGTTTCTACTTTAAATTATCTGGTTTTCAGGGCTTATTAATGGTGGTCTTAATTATTTTAGTAAATGGATATCAGCTAAATCTTTTAAATTTGGTATTGAATTTTTCTTAACCTTGATGCTGGAGGGCACGTGGGGAGGCCAAGGGGGGCTTCGACCCCTTAGCGAGACCCGGGTCATTGTCACTGCACAAGAAAGAATTTGAAGGCGAGACAAAGATTCAGCAAAGCACAGTAAATTTGTTATAGCAAAGGTAAGTACTCAAAACAAGAAAAGAAAAGAAATAAAAACAAAAAAATATAATGAAAAATTAAAATAAGAACAAAGAAAAACAAAATCAAAACAACAACAACAACAAAAGAAATGGGAGCTAAGGAACTTGGAGAACGAGATGCCCCGATGGGATCCAGATAGAAGATTTTTATTAAATGGAGGCCAAGTGCAGGATAGGGTGGTCCTTGGCTTCTGACACTGGTGGGGTGACTGCTGATGTGGCACATCCTCATCCTTCTTCCCCAGTAGTGATTTCTCATTTGGTCCCCCAAGACCTGTCGTAGCATTCCGGGGGGAGGGTGGTTCTAAAAGAGCAATGCAAATTTACGATATATTATAATGGCCCTTTGGTCACTTTTGGTTCAATATGGCTGCTGAATCTGGTTGAGACTGGTTTCTGTTTGTCTGAACTACGGGAAATTGGGAGGGGAAAGCAGGAAATAGGTGGTTAGCAAAAATTGCCTTCACCAGGAATGTTCCAGCTGGAAGGAAAAGGGGCGGAGGAGAGTGTGAGGCCTTTGTTCTCCATTCTAACTTTCCTGCCTCAACCTGAATGAATAGTGAAATTGCAAATGGCTCAGAAGTCTAATGCATTTTTGGGCTGGATGTTTTCATGTGGCTGAGGCAAAAGTGATTACTTGGCCTTGCTCTCATCCCAAGATTTATGCAGTGAGGGTCTGCAGATGAGCAAACGTGTGTGGAAACCCAGTTTGTTAGAGTGATAGATTCTAAAACCTTAACTAGTGAAGTTATTGAAGGGTTTTGGGATCAAGGTTTTCTTCACAAGAAGGATTCCATTTTAAAACCATTGCATTAACACACAGATTCACGCTGGAACTCTCCACTGACAGACCTTTTTGCCGTTGGCTCCCTCGGTCACTGCTCTGTTTGCGCAGTGGTCTTCAAATATTTTGCAGCCAGGGCTGGCTTTATGCATTTACAGCCTAGGCAGTGCACAGGGACCTGTACTTAGAAATGCCCATGCTTTGTTTAATCACTCATCTTCTCTCATCACTTTGAAGTTTTTAACCACAGGCCCACGTTTTCCTTTCACATGAGGTTTTCAAGTTATGTCACTGGTTCACCCACAGCAAGTACATTTTGCTTACATGCTGTCGGGTTGAGCAACTGGAGTGTTGGGGGCGATATTCCCATGCACTCTTAATGGATCAGTTAAAAGCAAAGTAATTCCAGTCTGAGTTAATGGCATTTTTTTTCAAAAAAAAATAAAAAATAAAAGGAGAGAGGGATACCCTAGGGAGGGCAATAACCAGAAATATACCTGTCTGCAAAAAAATACTCATTGCAAACAGTGTTTGTTAAAATCTAAATTGATAAATCTGTTTTAGTATCCTTATCTAAATAGGAATTTAAAAAATTTAAAGGCCTTTAGTAATTTAAAAATACATGATACAGTCTATTCAGGGAATTCTAGAAATATCTATGAAGTTATTTTCAATTACTTTTGTTTATTTTACATAATTGTATAGCACTGTTTTTTGCCATGTATAAATAAAATTTGGAAAAAATACCTTGCATTTATTACATCCTTGCTTTGCTCTTTCCCAAATTACAAATTCAAGAATGCATAACTATAAACACTTGAAAATGGCCTTCATTTAACTGTGCTATATGAAGGTTGAGATTTGTTTTTTGGCAGAAGTTTCCATTGGGTAATTTGTGTAACATCTGCCGGAGAGGAAATGTGCTGCCCAGTTAGTCTAGCAGGAGTGATCAATATCCTATAGGCCACGTGATGGAAAGTCTTCTCTGCAGAAGGGAAAGCTGACATGGCAATATACATCACTCTCTTATTTATCAGGTATACTCTTGTGGACTTAAGTATAAATAGAGGCAACGCTATTTTAGCTTCCAACATTTAAAAGTTTGAGCTCAGCATCATTTCAAATAATGCACATTTTGCAGAGCTTGGAAAGGGTTTGTCAAAAACTATTGCTCTTGCTCTTCAGGTACTTACAGATTTCTCTATAGTATTCAGTGTATCCATCTCGATCCTTAGTAATTTGCAGCCTAACAAATCAGCCCTCTGACCTCATCCCTTCCTAAAGAGTGATGTGTGGTAGGATGTGCATTGCATTCTCCTATTTATACACATTTAAAAAAATAATATTTGATTCTACTAGGTTTCTTAAATACAGATCAGAATTATTACAGTGGGGTAACCTAAAGGTTGTAAAATTTTAGTCAGTGCTTGGGAAACCAACCTTAAATTTAATTGTGTATGTATCGTTAGTTGTGTGATTTTCTTCAATGTTCTGCCTCCTCCCCTAGCATTTCATGAATGGTAAGGGCTATGTCTGTCTTCTTCCCCATGTCTCCAAAGCAGATGTTAGTAGCTCGTAAACATTTGTTAAGTGAATGAAAGTATAAACATTCGATTGCATCAATCTTGAGTAAATCTTAGCTTATCTCCTCGTGCAACTGTATGGTCCTGGGTAGTATGTGTGGTCATATATGCTGTGTAGGTGAGTGGTGATTGTTGGATTTCCCTTCCATTAGCAAAAGGAGTGATTCAACTAAAATAACCTTGATTACATTGTAATGCTAAATGTTGAGGTTTTATGAATTTAAGGAAACAGAATAGTCAGAGATCAAGTTTGTGTAGCTAATGAACCACTGCATCAGCTTGACAGAGGACTATCAATCAATGTTGTCATTTTTTTTGTAGACATGAAACTCAATTATATGCTTTTCCTGAACTTATTTGTATCGAGTACACAGTCAAATTCTTGCTTTTTTAAACATATACTCTTGAATCCATGGGAATTCTGATTCAAAAATTGTCATATTAGAAAACGGAAAATTTTGGCATATAAATAGCAACCCATTAAATATTGAAAAACAAATCAAAGTAAGTTAAAATTTCAAGAATAACATAGTTTCTGAAACATCTCTAAAAATCTTCATCAAAATATGCATTTTTAAGATCTCATATTTTTCATTGATATAATTATTGATGCAGGTTATATGGAGCTTAAATTAGTCATCAGCATGATTTTTCATAATTAAAAATCTGATTTAAAGTTTGTTACATTTATATGCTGGATATGCATACTTTTTTCTCCTACCATTTTCACTTAGGTTTTTAGACTTGATTTAAGAAAAAAATATTTTTATTTTACTTTTGCAATTAGCTCAAAGTATTTTCCTACTAACCAGCTAGCTTAATATATTAAATATTCACCACTCTAAATGACATTATTAACGAAGAAAATGGGAAATAAAGCTGCATTTTTATCACCCAAGATAAGTGAATGAAGTGACCATTGTAGCTCTACTTTCTGATACTCAGAAATGTAAAGTCTAGCAGAAAATAAAGGACAAATGAAACTGTGTGTATATATATGTGTACATATATGTATAAATATAAATACAAATCTGTCAGTGTATAAATGAAGTTGTGTATGTGCATGTGTGAGGATAAACCGAACTGAATGGTTATATAAGTTGAACAGTGTGAGTGTCCTATACATGCATATAATTGACAAAAAGATGCAGCGATATATGATACAAATACATCTAAACAGAATGTTAGTTCAGAAAAAAAATATTTGAGGTGTTAAGACTAATCATTTGAATCACAATATTTTTAAGGAAGCAAAACCATTGTTTATCAGAAAAATTTTTTAAAAGGCTTAAGAATAGGTATGTTTGAAACAGAAAGAGAGAATTAATTAGTACAATATTTCTCAAAGTTATTTCTGAGTGGGTTTCCTTTCTTTCCCTATCTTTATCATAGGATTAAAAAAATTGCAATAGTCCTTCCCCTGTTTGATCATAGATTAAGAAAATGAAAACTACTCAAAGCATTTTTTGTTTGTTCAAATGATTTAATATACATATCGGGCAATTGAGATACTAACTTCAAACATTGTAATATAAAGTTAACACCATTCTAGAACATGTCAGTTAATTTTATAACCAAGTCAGTTCTAGGATTTGAAGTGAGAGAAAACATATTTTTTAAGTTAAGCGTTGGTTCAGCATATGATTTTTACTTGGTGGTTGAATTTCCTTTGGCAAATATGTTTGTGTGGGTTTTGAGAGCCACCTACATGTAGTTACTGAATGCTTTCTGGTGTTGAGGAGTGTGTTCACAACACATATGACAAATCATTTTGTCTGCAGCAGGCAAGATGCATCAGAGTGGACAGAGATCAACCAAAAGGTAAATTTAGCCCTTCTATATGAAAATCGAGGACTGAAAAATGATTTTCCTACTATCCGTAGAAAGGCATATCTCATTGAGAAATATTCTAGAGAAAAACAGATTTGATTTGAACAGAAATATTTCTTCTTGTGTGAATTATGAAAACAAGCAAATGCTGGAAAAAACTTCACATTTAAAACATTCTCTCATTATCAATGGTTTGATAAATTGGATCCTAGCATCCATTATGGTGTCCGACTTCCCTGGACTAATGATGTGTGATAGGAAGTAAAAGCAGGGGTAGGCTGGCTTCCTGGCACTGTCACTATTGATGAGATTGGTTGGACTGAGACGTCTCCCTTACTAAGGAGTGCAGACTGAGCCATGACAGTTAAGTTAAAACCACCCTGAAGTCTTTCCCGGACGTGATCAGAGTGATGTTACTTGAGCAGAGTGGTTCTTTCTGCCATCTTCAGTCATGATTCCTTCTAACTGTGGCAGGTTGGGAAAGTTTATCATCCTCCTTGATAAGGCAGGTGGGACTAAGTATTTTCCACACAGACTGAAAGAATTTTTTAAAAAAGAAAATGAAGAAGTTGCTGAACCACATTCCATCTCAAGTTTTCACTAAATCCGTCGCAGTTGCTCTACTGCAAATATCTGTCTATTGTCTATTGTAGCGAGGTATTAAATTTGAAAGAATTGTGCCATTTAAAAATTAAAATGCTTTCACCAGGTGATTTTAAAATGCTGATTAAGGAGAATAGAAGATGAAATGTGCTCTGTAATTTTTTCAGGTTTTTTTTTTTTTTTTTTTTGCTTGTCCTGTCCTTGCAAAGTTAAATAGCTGAATCATATTGCACCACTTCTAAATGTTTGGGAACGTGTTGTTCTAGATGGAATTTGCTGCAGTGAAGCCAGCAGTCTGCTTCCCTTGGAAAGCAGGAATCCCAGCAGGACCGGCCCCCAGGACACTTACGTTCTGTGGTAAGAATGTTGAGGCCAGAATGGTGGTTAAAAAAAATCAAGATAGAACTCCCATTTTTCTTTTTACTGTGACACCTCTCTAATAAAAAATTATATCAAGAATCAGTAAACTGAAAGCAAAAATAATAATAAAGTCACTGAAATGTGTCTATGATTTGGACATTATCCTCAAACTGGAACTTCACAGTTTCCTTGAAATACACAGTATGCGTAAGTTCACTCGGGTGGATATACAGAATGCCGGAGAGTGGGTGGTTTAAACAACAAATATTCGTTTCTGACAATTCTGGAGACTGGAAAATCCAAGATTAAGGTGCTGGCAGATTGAGTATCTGGGGAAACCAGCTCCTTACTTGCAGATGGCTGGCTTCTTGTGTCCTTTATGGGGAGAACTGAATGAGTGAGAACAAACCATCTCTCTTCTTAAGCCTGGTCATGAGAGCTCCACCTTTGTGACCTAATTAACTTCCAAACCTCACCTCCTATATACCATCACAATTGGGGATTAGGATTTCAACATATGAATTTTGAGGTTTGGGACACAAACATTTATTCTATTATACAGTATTTCTAGTTTGCCATTGGGTTAAGACTTATAGAATATAGGTCTTCTTTTATTCACTTGGAAATCACTTCCTCATTTCTTAGGCAATTTTGATGAAAGTGCAGAAAACTTCAAAAGAGTAAGTTAGGGTGTTTTGGATCTGGGATATGCCAAGGTCACAGTTCTTCAGGCATAAATTTTGGATATCATGGCTGATATTGAGACTTTGGAAGATTCAGTGATCTGCTGTTTATTCATCTGGGTAAATGCCAGGCCAAGTTGTACAGCAGATGAGCTGAAAAATTAATCCAAAAAATTGCCTAAAAATAATAGCTGTACCTAGAATGTTTTTAGTACTTGCTATTACTTTTGAATGTACCTGTGAGGCAAGAAATGACTGCATTTGGAAAGTTCCATGAAATAGTAATTTCAATATAGAGTTAGCGACTGTGAAGCCATTTGTATTTAGGGGGATTAAACACACTTTGAAACCCATCCTGTATCAAACTTCCCAGCTATACTTTGGGACCTGCTGTTCCTGAAAGGGACATTAAATAATCCTTCTAAACCTCTCATTTTAGACTTGATGATCCTGATTCAAAGTACCTAACGGTTTCACTTTGAAGGGAGTATTTCATAAGATGCAAAAAATAAAGTTTCCTGAATTGATAGTGAGAATGTCTTAAAGTATTTATTATACTTTATTTGTCTGTTTTCGATATTTTCTACTTCATTCATGTTCCGTTGCATAGCATCACTTTGTTTCAAGGCCAAGTAAGGAATCTCTCTTCAGACTCTCCAAAGACTAACACAATTTTAAGGTAAATCACTTCTCAGGTCTTAGGCATTTATAACAAAGCAACACATTGTGGTAAATCACAGGGATTGTAAACGCTGCAGCAAAAGTTTAATAAAGGATAACAATTTTTTTTCCCTTAGGAAGGTGCTTTCACAGAGTGCTAACACGTTTTGGATCTGGAGATTTTGTAGAGGCTTGTTGGCTTTAAGGGGAAATAATACTACCTTATGAGGTTTTTCAAAAACTTTCTTTGTTTTGGTGAAGGAGTGCTTAGTCAATGAATAGATTTACTAAATGAAAGATTGGCTGTGCTATGGACTGTAAATTTTTACTCATTATTATCAGAAATAGGTAATGGATACATTTTAAAGGTGCTCTTGCCCGTGTCCTGACCTTAAGTCCCATATTTTCAACTATCGATTGAATGCTGCATTTGATGAAGTGCTGAGCTCCATCCATCTCCAAAGTTCTGAGCCTCTCTCAAACCCAGTCTGAGCTTTCCACGCCACTTGCCCATTTCTGATAGCAGGGCCATCCTGTTGCCAGGCTCAAAACCTAAGAGTTGCCTTCCTCTCTTCCCTTTTAAATAATTCAATTAGACACTGTACTTATTCTGGTCTTGCCTTTCAAATACTCTGAAACCTATTGCCATTTATTTTCTTTTTTTAAATTATAGTTTATTGTTTAGGCTATTACAGTTGTCCCGGTTTTCCCCCTTTGCTCCCCTCCACTCAGCGCCCCTGCCCACCCCCCCACCCCCATTCTCAGGCAATCCCCTCACCATTGTCCATTATTTTCATTGCTCCGGACGGATGGGGCAATGATTCATGTTATTTCTCCTGTAACGATAAAAGAATAATTTCTCTCTCCATTTTCTGATTCAACCCACCTTTCAATACACATCTTTTAACCTCTAACTCTCTTGCAGAGAAATCTTTAATGGCTAGCTCCCAATTGCTTTCGGATAGAATTATATATTTTTAGGGCTAGATTACTTTTTTAGACAGATATCTAAGTGCTCAAATTTAACCCTGACAACCACCTTTTCCTTCCTCCAAAATGCTCAGCTCAGGTTATTTGGCTAATATATAACATGGTCATAAAGTCTAAATGTATAGGCAGTATTTGACATATTCGACCATGTTAAGCGACTATTTTATGCCTTTCCTTGATGGTCTTTGAAGGAGAGGAAAGTCACTTTGACTTGAACAGGTTGACCCAACAGCAGCCAGTATTTCCAATGATGAGGGACTCTTTGGATGATAATTTCCCAAGCTGGCTTGGAGGATGTGGCCATGAGGAGTGGGTTGTTGGCTTGCCAGATGTGAAGGAAGCCTCTTGATAACTTCCACACAGTAAAGCTCTAGACCCAAGCTTATTTAGTGAAGAGCTATAAACAGCAAGTGCCCTTGTAGGGATTGGTTGAAATGTACATTACTGCAATGTTTATGGCACAGCAATGAACTACGTATTGCTAATGAGGGATAAAACACTGAACATAGTATGTAATGCCACTGAATTTATTAGATTTTGTCATATGATATAGAAAATGATTTTTTATGTAATCTTTCCCATTTTGGCCATCCTATAGAATGTTTTTTTCCCCTTCTTATATAATTATCAAGTTTCTTCACTCTTTCCAATTGTTGTCTTGCACAAAATCTTTCTTGTGTAACTCAGCCTGGAATAATTTGTTGAATTTGCATAGAAGTCATGTTTTGTTTGTGGTAGAATATTTCTAAGTATTACTTAATAAAAGTGATGTCAAGTTCGATCATTTCCCCCCCAAACATCCCTTACTTTCGTACCCTGCTTAGAAAATTAGACAAGTCTCTAGCACTTTTTCAGATGATAGTCATTATAGAGCCACAGAATTTAAAGCACTTAAGTATATCCTTAGCACTTAAGAATAAATGCTGATGACTTGAGTATAAGGCAGAAAAAAATGGGTGGGAATTGGAAATATGAATTCTTTTCTGGTTAATATTCCATGGGCTGGAGAAGGGAAAGAGAGAGATCATGCAGACGAGAGAGCAATTAAGAAGCTTCAATGAAGTTTTATCTCACTACCACCTGAGAGGGCCCTTCTGTAAAAGTAGCGGGCTTGTTACCGCCTGAGGCATGAGGTCCATTTGTAACTACAGATTCTTTTTGACAGCCTCTTCTTTGAGGACAACTCCCTTTCAATGGTGGAAAACTTTGATAGGATGCTTCTCCAACCATCTGCAGTGAAAACCCGGTTATTAATTTTTGTAAGTTTTTACTTCCAACTGAGCACAGACTTATACTTTAACAAAACATACTAAAAATGCATTACTGGAAAAATACAATGAATAAGGCCCGGCTGGTGTAGCTCAGTGGATTGAGCGCGGGCTGGGAACCAGAGGGTCCCAGTTCGATTCCCAGTCGGGGCACATGCCTGGGTTGTGGGCCAGGTCCCCAGTGAGGGCCATGTGAGAGGCAACCATACATTCCTCTTTCTCTCTCCCTTCTCCTCTCTCTGAAAATAAATAAATAAAATCTTGAAAAAAAAATACAATGAATAAAACAAGAGTATTAGAAAATCAAGTTCAAATATCTTATAAGAATATCAGCCGTAACATTATCCAGCCAAATCACTACGGAAGCTTTTAAGTATTAACTTAAAATGTCTGAATTCCATGTGTTTTAACAAACAGTGCCCGGACTTGCACTCACCTGTGGCCCGCACTACTGTTCTCGTGTGTCTCACAGTCAGGTGTTGCGCTAAGACAATCAGAGGAGGTGGAAGACTGGAAAAGCTACCACATGGCACACGTCCACACCTACATACTTCTCTCCTGTCACTGTCCTTTGTTTTCCAAAGTTCTTCGCATGTCACTGTCGCTCTTGATTTTGCCAATCCATAGGTGTTGTTTTTAAAGCTAGAACATATATGTAAAAAGGACTTCTTACACAAGATATATACATTTAGGTGTATTCTGGGATATTTTTCACTCCTTTTAAATTGCCTAGTCCCGGTGTGAGTTTCACCTTATTTATAATCTAACTGAACTCTCTATTCTAAATTGTGATCGCTCTTGTTCCCTCCAAACTTTCCATTGGCTTCAACACCACAACCCGATTTCTTTAGATCCTTCAACTCTATAACTTCTTATGTTTCTAAACTTTAATTCAGAGCTGTTGACTCCCAAAGTTTATAATTCCATAGATGGTTGTTTTTTTTTTTATTTTGTTTTGTTTTCCTACTTAGATCTTATTTATTCCTTTCGATGAGAAAGCAACTTATTTTTCAGTTGAGGTTCGCAGTGGTGAGCACCTATATTTGTTCAGCCCTAAACCACGTGAAAAGTAGTTTTAGAATAACTAACCCATGCAGCATTTGTATATAAAATTCACTTATGTTTTTAGCCTGACAGTATTCAGTCAAAACACTCTTTCCCAGAATTACTTAGATCTCCTTTTCCCCCAACCTCTTCAGTGAGATTAGGTTAAATATTTGCAATCCAGTTAGATTCATTTGTACCAATCTACATTCTGCTCTAGGATCTCCTACCATTAGTTGGTTTTGTTTTTTTTTTTAATTGCACATCTTAAAATTCACTCTTCATGGTGTATAGTTCCGTGTGGTTTGATAAATTTGTAGTTACATATCCACCACCACAAGAGCATAAGGAACATTTCCATCACTCTGAAAATTAATGTATGGCCATTTTGTAGTTGATACCCCTTTTCTAATCCCTGGCAACTGCTAATCTGTTTTCAGTATAATTTTACAGTTTTATGAGAATGTCATATAAATGACTGCAACTTCCATCTTTTAGGGTCCAACTTTGTTCATTCAACAAAATGGATTTAGGTTTTGTCCACGTTGTTCCACGAATAAATAGGAGTAGGAGCTAGGTCGTATTGTAAATGTATGTCTAACTATATAATAAAAAAAAAAAAAGCACACACTGCTTTTGAAAGTGGCTGCACTAGTTTGCGTTTCCATCAGCAGTGACTGAGAGGCCATGAGATTCGTGTCACCTGTGTTTCATATTGTCAATCTTTGCTTGCTTTTATCCATTCTGGTAGGTGGGCTGTTGTATGTCATTGTGGTTTTAATTGATATTTTTCGAACATACTGAGCAAATTTTTGTATTCTTATTTGTCATTAATGTATCTTCTTTGGTGAAGTATTCTTTATATATTATATATACATGCTCTTTACCTGGCTGCTTAGCAAGCGTTTTCTTGTAGTCTGTAGCTTGTTTTTGTATTCTCATAATAGTAAATTCCATACAGCTGTCACAAAAAGTTAAGTTTTGGAGAAGCCCAATTATAATTTTTTTTCTTATAATTATGCTTTTAGAGTCTTATCTAAAAACCCAAGGTCACTGAGATGTTCTGTTATTTCTCAAAGTCTTATATTTTTCCATTTCACAATTAAGTCTGTGATGAATTTTCAGTTAAGTTTTGTATAAATGCATGTAACATATTAGCGTTCATTTTCTTACCTGTAGATGTCCAGTTGTGCCAGGACTATTTGTTGAAAGGACTATCTTTTCTCTGTTGAATTCGTAGTTATGTTTGGATAACTGAGAAACAGTCTCCTAACTACAGAGTAAATTGTTATGGTTTTCATCCTAAATTTAAACCTCTCCCCCAGTGCAATTCAACAACAATATTCTGCTTCTCAGGATATGAATTTTTGGAATAGTCATTCCTCTTACTTAAAGTAGCTCTTCTGCAGAAAATATTATTGTGGAAAAAATGGTAATAAGTACTACATTCAGAATATGCAAATGTTATCTGTACATTATAGCTGGGATTTCAAATGATGGGCCTTGTAAAATGTATTAACTACAATGTAGTTTTTCTTTTTTCTAGAGAAATAAAAAAGCTTTCTTAAGTATTTGCCTCTTCACCTACTACTAAGTTAATACAAGCATTGTTGCCCCCCTTCCAGAAAAGAATGGATGTGGACGGTAACATCATTTCCCAAGACAAAAAGGCGGATTGATTCACTAATGTCCAAAGGGCTACAGGCTTAGAAATAACAAATCCAAAAGCTAAAGAAGGCAAAACTCAATTGTGT
>PVJI01009760.1:0-63466 GCA_004026765.1 Micronycteris hirsuta | reverse complement strand
TCTAATAAACACCAAAAGTCATCCTATGTGACACAGCAGATTCTGCGTCCATCAATCTCACAATAACCAGACGAGGACCAAGCATAGACAGTAGGGCCTTCATGATGTTCAACCACGAGGTTACAGTTCACATAATACTCTGTATGAATGGCACTTAAATAGCACACCCTGAAGTCATATAATGCACAGTACTAAGATCCATTTATGGGACATTGTCCTTAACAAGAAAAACAACTTATAAATAATAATTCTGTATCTAAAAAGATTTATTTTTTTGCTCTCATATATGTTCTTTTCAAGATTCTTTTAATTAGTGAATGATATATTTGTTTTTATTTAATTAACACATTTCTCCTGGGAAATTAAGTCTTAAGTTGTAAATGAAATTTATCTTGGATTTTTTTATAATTTGAAATGATTATGATTTATTAAAATCTATATTACTAATACAAGTATGCTTATTTTATTTCACTTTGCTTTACTGCACTTCGTAGATGTTGCATTTTTTACAAATTGAAGATTTGTGCCATCTATGTATGTGTTGAGCAAGTCTGTTGGTGCCATTTTCCAGCAACATTTGATTATTTCCCATCTCTGTGTCACATTATAGTAATTCTTGCAACATATCAAACTCTTTTATTAGTCTTTTATTTGTTTTGGTGATCTGCAATTACTGATCTTTGATGCTATCATCGTAATTGTTTGGCTCACTACAAACCATGCCCATATGAGGCAGCAAACTTAATCCATAAATGCTGTGTGTGTTCTAATTCTTTCACTCACCAGTGGTTCCTGCATCTCCCTCCCTCTCTGTGTGCCTTCCTCTGTGAGACAAAACAGTGACAAAATTATACCAGTTAATAACCCCACAATGACCTCTAAGTGCTCAAATAAAAGTCTCATGTTTCTCACTTTAAATCAAAAGTTAAGAATGATTACACTTACTAAAAAAAATAGGTCAGCCTTGTATCAAACAGTTTACTTAGCTGTGAAAGCAAAGGAAAGGTTCTTGAGAGAAATTAAAAGTGCTACTCCAATAAATGCAAAAATGATAAGAAAGCTAAATGACCTTATCATTGATATGGAGGAATTCTTTGTAGTCTAGATAGAAAATCAAATCAGCCACATTTTCTTAAGCCAAGGCCTAATCCAGAACAAGGCCTTAGCTCTTCTCAATTCTATGAGGGCTGAGACAGGTGAGAAAGCTGAAGAAGTAACTTTTGAAGCTAGCAAAGTTTGGTTTGAGTTTTAAGGAAAGACACTGTCCCCATAAGATAAGAGCACAACATGAAGCAGCATAAAGTGCTGATTAAGAGCCATAGCAAGCTATCCAAAGTTCTAAGCAAGATACTTAATGAAGGTAGCTACACTGAACAACAGATTCTTCGATGTAGGTGAAACAGCTTTTTATTGTGAGATGCCATTTATGACTTCCATAAAAAGGAAAAGTCAATGCCTGCTTCAAAATTTCAAATGACAGGCTGACTCTCTTGTGAGAGGCTAATGCAGCTGGTGACTTTAAGATGGAGTCAATGCTCATTTGCCTTTCCAAAAATCTCAGGGCTCTTAAGAGTTATGTTAAATCTACCCTGCCAGTCCTGGATAAATGAAACAACAAAGCATGAATGACAGCACATCTGTTTACAATGTGATTTACTAAATATTTTAAACCCACTATTGAGACCTACTATACAGAAAAAAATATTACTTTCAAAATATTGCTGATCATTGAAAATACTCCTGGCCATCCAAGAGTTCTGACAAATATTTACAAGAAGATTGATGTTATTTTTACACCTGCTAATACAACATCCACTCTGTAGCCTATGGGTCAAATAGTAATTTCAAATTCAAAGTTTTATTACTTAATAAATACATTGTAGAAGACTATAGCTGCTATAGATATTGATTCCTCTGGTGGATCTGGGCCAACTATATTAATATCCTTCTGGAAAGGATTGACTATTCTATGTCATTAATAATATTCTTGATTCATGGGATAAGGTCAAACTATTGATGTTAACAGGATTTTGGAAGAAATTGATTCAACCCACATTGATGACTTTGAGGGGTTCAATACTTCATTGGAGGAAGTAACTTCAGATGTGGTCAAAATGGCAAGAGAATTAGAATTAAAAGTGTTTCATGAAGATGTGATTAAGATGCTGCAATAACATGGTAAAACTTTTATGGGTGAAGAGTTGCTTCTTATGCATAAAGAACAAAACAACAACTGGAATCTTGAAATGGAATTTTCCCCTGGTGAAGATACCGTAAATATTGTTGAAATGCCAACTAAGCATTTAGAATATTATAGCATATAAACTTATGTGATAAAGCCACAGCAGTGTTTTTAAAGGAATTCTACTGTGGATAAAATTATATTAAATAGCATCACATGCTACAGAGAAATCATTTGTGTGAGGAAGAGTCTAGATTCATCAAACTTCACTGTTGTCTTTTTTTGAAAATTTTCTCATGGCTACCCCAACCTGCAGCAAGCACCACCCTGACTAGTCAGCAGTCATCACATCAAGGCAAGACTCTCCATCAGCAAAAAGATTATAACTTGCTGAAGACTTAGATGATGGTTAGCATTTTTAACAGTGAAGTATAATTATGGTATTTGCATTTTTTAGACATAATGTTATCACACATGTAATAGACTGCAGTATAGTATAAACATAACTTTTATAAGCACAGGGAATCCACAGAAATGGTATGACTTACATTATTGTGATATTCCCTTTATAGTGGTGGTCTGGAATTGAACCACAATATCTCTGAGGTGTGTCTGTACTGTAGTACATTTAATTTGTGTGTGTGTGACTATAACAGTTATACTCTTTGACAAGGATGACTTTCCATTATGATTATTTAAAAACTGAGAAATCCAATGCTACTAGTATAACCATAGGCGGTTTACTACTTGTTAATAAGAAAAAGAACAAAGGGAATTAGAATTCGAGTTTAATAAATTGGGGAGCATAAGCCTGCTTGCTTAGCCAGGAAGCTATAGCATTCACATACACCAAGAACTGCCACTTAATCATAGGAGGAGACTTACTCACAGGAACACAGGAAATCTCCTCAGGAGCACTGCTCACCCTCCATTACCAGATTGTTGGGGGAAGCAGGGGGAGGTAAGCACACGTGCGGTAAAGTTAAAATGGTGCAGGGGGAGGTGCCTGACTATAGATGCCTGTCCGTCTAACAGTCTAACTTAGGGGGCGGACCCATCAAAGTTTGGGAAGTTGATTGGTTATTTTGCATAAACTGCTGGTTATAACCCCAGGGGAACAAACAAAAATTCTCTCTCTCTCTCTCTCTCTCTCTCTCGCTGATCCTCACTCACCCCGTTTGTGAATTTTCTCTCTTATCTGCGATCACACTCAACCATGCTGGCCTAGTAGTTTTGTGGGCCCACAGCAGACTGCATGAGCTCCAAAGGACTAAGCTCTAGTATGAAGCAGAAATTCTGGACATTGTCCCTTTTTTTGGCTTTGTTGAAGACACATTTGGACTTTTTCCATAGCAGGACAGAGGGAGATGAAAAACTGGAAACCCAGATTCCAATTTTGGGTAGCCTTCTACCCAAATAAATCATCTTGTCACACCACAATCTCCCATGTGTGGGTCCATGAAATGCTTTTCTCATGATCCCATGGGAGAGCCTGACTTAAGCCAACAACACTAAAATTGGATTTATGCCTCTACATTTTTGTGTTTTATTAAGTATATGCTTAGTATTTGTTTTATTTTATTTTCATTGTATCCCTTACTTGATAATATTTAAAGTTTGACATTTCAACTTATATAGGAAGTACATTTACTCATTCTAGCAATTAAAAAAAATAACCCGACCAGGTTAAGGAGAATATGTTATTATTTTCTTCAAAAATTTACACATCTTACCCAAATTTAAAAAGACTAAATAATAACCAATAAGCCTCATTTCTTGATAGGAAAACAGTCTTTAGAAATAAATATACTACAGTTTCATAATTTTCAGTAGGTGAGTGAAAAAAATTGTAGCATCTTGATAAAAAGGAAGAAAAAGACAGATCTCAGGAGACTAGTTTTTAAGACTGGCTGACTGCTCTGCTATGAATCAACTGGAAACGGGAGAGTGTTAGGAGTGTTTGAAACACATAGAGTGCTCTCCACATGATATATGCTAATTGAGATAGAGTCTCATCTCGCATAACTTAATTGGAGAATGATAAGGGTCATTAAGTTTCAGGAAGGGTACATGGATAACAAAATGATAGAAAGACAGAGTAAGAAGAAAATGTCACTAATACTTTGCTTGGGACAAGAAAAGTAGGACGAATCCTGTTTGATGGTCTTGCTGATACTGTGTAAGTAATCAAGGGGAGGCCCAAGGCAAGTATTTTTCATTCCCCTTCTCGAGGCGTCCTCTGCAGTTTTGTGTGTATGTGCACACGTGTCCCGATAAGCATCAACTATCCCCTCTTTTCCTGCAGAAAAACAAATCAATAAACTTTTTTCCATGAATAAAGTAAATCCTCTTAAACAGTATCTGGAAGAGAAAGTAGACTGTTTTTAAATATTCAACATCTGGATTATATTTAAATTTAAAAAATTGTTATTTTAAAGAAAGGCAAATATAGTTCAAAATAGAACAGACTAGAATTACTGAAATTTATGCACAGCTAAAGTTTAGTTTGTCTATGTTTCTCCGTTATTTGGAATAATGTGAACAGAAACATAGCTACAAGCAGTAAAGCACATGATAGACAGCTTTTGTAACTGCTAAAGACTTTTTGCGCTCTTACTCTTAGTTATGAGAATTCAGCATTTACACGTACATTTCATAAATCTCAATAAGACCAAATGATTCTGGACTAAACTCAAATACAGCCTCCTCTAAACAGGTCTGTTTTCTTAGGCACCTTTGTATTCAGGTATTTTACATAAAAAGAAATCAGAGTAGAATATTAAAAACTCTAATTCTCTGATCCAAATTTTTTAAAAGTATAAAGAAATAGAAATTAATTATAGTTCCCTATTAAACCCTTAAAAATATAGATACAAAACTAACTTAGGAGACTTCCTGCTGAAGTTTTTTAAAATGTGCCATTATGGCACATTTAGTTTTTTAATTAGTGATTTTTTAAATTGCTATTGTTAAAAGAACCTTTCACAACAGATTGGAAGCTTCCCTTGGTGAAGGGAGGATCATAGCTGTCTTGTTCAATTCCATGGCCCAGAGATTACCCAATTCTTGAATGAACATATTCATTTCTATTGAAAATACTAGTGTATTTGTAGAAAACAAAATAACAGTGATAAGAGTTGCATGATGTCTTAAATGCAATATCAAGAGTAAAGATAAACTAGAAATATTTCATTCATTTAAATTATGAGAAACTGATGAATATTGATATCTGAGTTTGAGAGTTATGCAAAGTAATTCAGCAAGAGCATGGACATTGTTAGTTTTGACATCTTTGGTATTTTGTTATTTTAACAGAGGTTTGCTAGTATATTATAAATTCTTCTCTGAAAGTATGATTGAGTAATCTGGCTTGCATTTCTAAAACAAAGGAAGATTTTTATTATACAATATAACCAAAGCGACTTTTCAAATGACTATATTTTTAGTTATTAAACATCTATTTACATTTTTTCCACTAAAGAGACCCTTTGAGAAAACTTTTAAATAAGACATAATTTTCAAATTATTAATGTAGCATATAAAGAACATAGAGATATATTTGGGGTATTTCTCATATGGAAAGTCAGCAGTATTGCCACAGCTCAACTGTCATTTGGTCAGCTTTTTTAAGAACAGTGTTGATGTTTAAATGCTTTTATGGGTGCCAAGAATTACTCTTTAAATATTCAGCTGTAAAACTATTGCCAGAAAATGATACGGTTGCTATTTCCCTTCTCTTGAGAATGTGTTTGATTTATAAAATTAACTTGAGTTAAAAGTAAGGCATTTTTCTTTGCCCAGATTTCATTATATAAGCAGATTCTTCACATCAAATTTATGCAATATTTTTGTGCTTATTAATTCTTCAAATAAAATTCTTGCATTATCCAGTTTATGATATTCATGTAGAAAACTTCTTTAAAATGGGCTGAAAAGAGGGAAATATTTTAATTTAATATTATTTATTAAAGTGTGGAAAGTTCCCTTATCAGTTTTCTCGCCTGATTTTTCACTCATTCAGAAAGTTTCAGAACTCTAAAGTGAGTACTATGTTTTCCTAACATTGGGTCTGCCAAAAAATTAGACTTAGTTAATACAATTACATAAACTAACAAACAACACTGTTTTGATTACAATAAAAATTTAAGACTACTATAAATTTCTTTATATTCAAATACCATTTTCTGTTTTTAAGTTCATAAGATTTAATAAGTGGATATCTCTAATTATTTCAGCCACTACTTCAATGAAATATTTTCATTCTGATTCAGACATAAGTCATACTCAAATTCTTCTCTCTTAATTTTCTTTGTGTTTTTCCTACTTGAAGTGGCATGGCATTTTCATTCATTAATGTGTCTTTGCTAATAATTCAGTGTCACTTGGTGCTTTGGTGATCTGGCCCCAGTTTCAGTTTGCCAGTTACAATATAGCTTTGATCATGTACCTCCTGTAACTTTGGGCAAGTTACATGAGTTCTCTATCTCTCAGTTCATATATCTATAAAATAGAGATAATAAAAGTACATATTCTTAAGGTTATTATGAGGATTAATAAGCCAAGTGGTTACAACACAGAATAACATTCAACACAAGATTTTATTGTCCCTTGCACTAGCTTTCAATGTTTTTTTTTCCTTCAAATGCCTATATCAGTCCACAATGCCACCTCCCTCTTTAGTATACTTACTAAATTTCTAGGAAATAGCATATAGTCTGTTACTTAATCAAGAATTAATTTTCTGTATTTGAATCTTATTTTATCAAGGCCATTGAAAACCCCTTGAAGATAGCCAGCTTGCTTTACTTGGTGTTCGAACTCAACAATACTTGGGCACAAAATGTACTCATATTATAACAATATTTATACTATGAAAATAATAATACTTATTATCATAACAAAAATATCTAGCATTTATTAAAATCTTATATTTGTCAGGCACTTTAGTGCTTTACATATTGTACATTGTCTTTTTTCATTCTTACAACAATGCTCTGAGATGCACTGTATTTTCACACCTACTTTACCAATGAGAGAACTAAGATTTGGAAATGTGGAGTAATTTGCTCAGGTCACAGTGTTACCAGTAAGTGTCATCATTGGTCTGCTTGTATTGGTTGTTTGACCTGAAAACATAAATTGCATCGCTTCTGATCCACCTTTAACTTCCTAACAGTCTCAGAGCATCTCTTTCTTAAATTACTGCATAAACTCTCCCCTCTTATTTCTGCACCCTCTCCAATCTCTCTGCACAGAATGATGTGTTCAGTGTCCTACGGCACTCCAGAGAAGGCTGGTGATTAGCAATAGGGTAATTTGAAGCCTATCTCCGTGCAAAATCTCTGAAGGATTGTTTCTGTTCTGTTAAAAGACTGCAAATGGACTAGAGTCTTTCAGTAACAGATAAATGTTTATCTTCATTGGCTTTTTAAAATTTGTAATCAGTTCTCATAATATTTCTATAGTAACTTCTTTGTTAATATGAATCTTTTCCAGGCTTTATTTCCCAACTTAATAATTTATCATAGAGTAAAATAGTCAATTTCATAGAATATTAAATTTACATGAGACTTTAGGGACATGTAGTCTAGTACACTTATTTTGTCAATGAGGAAACCAAGGCTTAAAGAGGAGCCTACCCATATATGTGAGTTAGGATGACAGAGAAGCTGCTTCCATAGAGGTCCAAAAGGATATGAAAGTTATAAAAAAGTTACTTTTTCCCTCTTTTCTTTGGAAGCCCTATGTGAAGAGTCCAGATCATCAGGAAATCACTGCTCCACTTTTTCAGAGAACCAGGTTCCTGTCCTTGTTGCCTCAATCTCTCCTATGGTGTTTTTATTTTCTGCGTGGTAGAGGCTGAGATGCTGCCTGAAATATATCTACCAACACAGGCAGGAGAGAGAGAGTGGGTGACTGAAATGCCTGCATTGAGAGGCCCAGAACCAAAGAGGCACATGATTCATCTGCTCATATTCTACTAATGAGTTTAGTTACACAGTCACACCTAATATTGAGAGAGAGAGTAGA
Source organism: Micronycteris hirsuta (assembly GCA_004026765.1). Classification (NCBI taxonomy): domain Eukaryota; kingdom Metazoa; phylum Chordata; class Mammalia; order Chiroptera; family Phyllostomidae; genus Micronycteris; species Micronycteris hirsuta. The sequence goes on along the minus strand of PVJI01009760.1, from coordinate 55,254 downwards.
GAATACATTCTAGGTGTGCAGCTGTGCTCTTAGAGATAATTTGAGCACTTTACCTGCAGGGATGCTGGGCTTTGATGAACCCCTTTAAGTCCTACAAAGCCACAGAGAAAATAGAGGTAAGACCTGTACAGCCAGAATCATAATTTATACTACTTTATATGAGTAACCGTGTAAAGCTATGTTTTACAGTGTATTGGTTCAGTATTTTTATTTTCTTACTTATATGTGGTTATGTTAGTGCTATTTGGTTACTGTTGAAGTCTTTGAGAATAAAAACATTGCATCTGTCAAAGCTACTTTACATCTCAGGTCAGTTGTTTTTGTAGGGAGTCATTTTTAGTTGATATTTTTTAAATATAATAAAGTTGCACACATATGAAATCTGTCTGGAAAAAGTCTAACCATTGTTAATATAACAAGAGAATGGTTTGTGCGACATTGATGTAACCTGGCAGCCAATGGAAGTGGACTGGAATGTACATGTGTGAACAATAATGACTTAACTGTACTAGAAAGTGAGGGTGGTAGACATTGTTGAGTGAGCATGTGCACTGTGTGGCTGTTGCATTAAAAAATGACCAAGTGAATAGAGCAATGAAGCTGCATCAAATTTTGTGCTAAGCTTCCATTCCTGTGGAAACTATTGGGATAATTCAGAAGGCTGCAGCTATGAGCAAGTGATGACTGGAAGCTTCACCACACCAATGTGCCTGCTCATCCATCACATGTCATGCAAAGTTTTTTGGCGAAACATCAAATCACCCAGATGACTCAGCCCTTCTACAGCCCAGTGTTGGTGCCCTGCAACTGCTGGCTTTTCCCAAAACTAAAATCACCTTTGAAAGGGAAGAGATTTCAGATTATTGATGAGATTCAGGAAAATATGATGGGGCAGCTGATGGCCACTGGGAGAACTCTATGAGGCCCCAAGGTACCTACTCTGATGAGGTATTTTCGTATGTACAATGTTTCATATATCTTGAATCTTCTTCAATAAATGTCTCTATTTTTCATATTACATGGCTGGATACCTTCCATACAGACCTCATATGCTTAATACACACTCAAAACTTTTTTGAGATGAGAAAGACAATAAAGGCATTGAAGGAATAGTGTCTATCAGTGTTTGAAACATCTAAGTCATGAAGTCATGGACTACTACACGAAGAGACATTCTTACATGTGTGGGTTGCACAAATAATTTCATTGGTCATCATGGTGAGGCAGGTTATCCATACTAGGATGAAGACCATGATGAATCAAAGTCAGAAGGCTGCCTTATTTACACCTTTATTCATTTATAGCAGTGATTCTTTGTAATGTGTTGGTTTTATGATAAAATGTAATCAGAATGAAAATGTCCTCAGAATTAGATAGTTATTTGCATTTGCCTGCTATAACTGTAATTGATAGATCTAAAACTACTAGCACAACAGCTGTCAATAGTTACACCATGGTAGAGTATAAGATATGTTTAGATCCATTTGGACTACTCCTTCATGTGTATTAGGCAAAACATTTTCGTAGATAACTCAGATAAGAATCTCCAGAATTTGTCATTCAGCACATTTAGTTTAAATTTTAGAGAATTAACTAAGTCATGATTTTATTTATACAAGGTTTAGTGTCCATATGGTATGTAAATCAAATGGAAATATAGACAAAATATATATCATGGTCAGGAAATTATATACAACTCTGGGATTGTACATTACTTTCATAGGAAATGTATCATTGAAATATAAATAACAATACTGCCATAAAATAATCATATATTACCTATATTGCTCATGAGTTTTATAAATTAGGAGAGATGGAATGATGAATTCTTATGGAAATCTGTCCAAAGATTTATTGTTTACTCTTAAAGATGCTCCTCATTTGATTGACTTGTCCACCAATGGATAGCAGCTGTCCAATGCCAGTTCTGGAATCTGGGTGATTTGAATTTAGTTTAAGCTTAATCAATTACAAAATATGAGAGTTTCTTAGTTCAGTTACATAGATTCTCTGGTTTTTGGATTTATGCTCCAGTTAATAGGAAAATAATACTTAAAAACTTTTAGGAGGTGGTACACATTGGTTTAAGACAATAAAAAGGTGGCTAATGCAGCTACAGCAAGATAGAATGTGCTCAATAAATTTCCTCTCCAACCTTGTTTCCATATTTTCCTGGGCAAAGATCAAATCTTATTTTTCTCCACATTTCAAAATTGTTTAGTTAAATGCCTTGTGTACAAGACAGATATTTGTCAAATTAACCTGAATCTGAAATAGAGGATGAAAGACAATATCAAGATAATCCAAAAGAAAATATTTCCCTTGGTTTATGTTATCTGACTATCTCATGCGATAAATCTATTTTATTTTGTTTCCTGGTCTGAAATATCAGGTAATGACCTAAGTCCTTCAATGTAATTTATGTGCACAGACTCAACACTAAGACGAATATTTATGCTTTTTTCTCAGGAACTAACGTGTTCTGGCAGTTGTTCAATTCACTAGGTATGCTATTAAAACAGCATAACTGACTCAGCAGTTTTATTCAAGTGCAGGTTTGTCTGATGTTGCAGACCTCCTGCAATAACCTGAAGAAATCAATAGGAAATTCAGAGGTTACACCAGTAACATAGTCATTAGGAATAGGCTCCGTAGTGACTTGAAGTAATTTTCTTAATTGTAATTTCTACCTTTTTAATTAATAATTGAATTTTAAATTATAACTGGCAACCCTTCTTCATTCCTTCCTGAAAGTATTCATGCATACCTTTAAATACAAAGAAGAAAACAGATGTTAAATCTCTCACATGGAACACAAGTGCGACATACTGTTAACACAAGAAAACAGTCACATGTGTTCACCAAAAACCTGTTTTCCTCACACTTTTTTGTAAATTTTGATTTTTACCTTGAGAAATGTTTTTTACCCATTAAAACAGTGTTCTTCTTATAGCTTACACACTACATTACCCGAAAACCTGTTAAAATTTAATACTATAACTATATGCTTTATCAGTTTATGTTTTGAATATGCTTACATTTCTTATATGTCTAATGCTTAAGAATCCACCAGCATTAGTTATGAAGGTCTAGGATCTCTCTTCATCATTCCTCCCACATCATTGTTTAAGAATCTGGTGCTTAAGCAACCAAGAGTAAAGGCAGAATCCTTCAAGAGCCAGCCTGTACGTTTGCTACTTACGTTGTCTCTCATGACCACATGGTGAGACTATAAGCACTTTAAACTGCCTGGTCTCATGAGTGATTTTATAATCTACAGTGAGCCCTTGGTCATCTGTGTCAATGCCTAAACTCAAGGATCTCCCCAATATTAGATTGCATGGACAATTCTCTTAGCTTGTGGTCTGCTTTTTACTGTTCCTCAAGCTGAACACAGCACTTGGTAGGTTGAGCTCTAAAGAACTGAGCTTCTTCCATCAATCTGTTAGGGTAATGCGTTAGCCTGAATCACTATTTTAGACTCTGTTTTCTTCATGGGATTATTTTTCAGGGTACTTGTACAGCTATGCTAGTTACAAAAAGGATTTCCTATCTTTGAAACTCAGGAATTGGGGATTGGAAAATTTAGGTAAATTCATCCAGTCTCTCTATACATTTGCATTCCAAAGATTTAGTTCAGTAGCAATATCTTTTGACTCAAAATAAATGTTATTCATTTTACACAGATGATGGAAACATTTTCTCACATTTATGTGAATTTGATTGAGGGAATTATAAATAATGTGATTAAGTCTTTGAAGAACTATGCATTTCTCAAATATTAAAGTAATCAAGAAATTGATGATTTAAAAACTGGCAGGAAATTTTAGACTACGTTTCTACTATTGAACTATGGTAGTATTGTGGGAGCTGTAAATAGATATAGCACCATCTTTTATAAATAGTAGTAGGAAATATCTCCACCCCTCCCATGGATAATGAGTTGGACTTAGTGACTCAATTCTAATAAATCTAATATGGCAGAAATGACAATGTGTAACTTCTAACACTGAGTCATAGAAAGCATTATGGCTTCTTCCAGCTCTAAGCACTTTCAACCAGGGGCCATCTGGGAGAATTCAAGTGCCATGTCAGAAGGATACTCAATCGGGCCACAGAGTAAAGAACTGGCAACTCCTACCTCAGCCAATAAGGAAATGAGGCCTCTTGTTAACACCCACATGAGTGGGCCATTCTGGAATTCAATGGACCAGCCCCAGTCAAGCCTGCAGGTCACTGCTGCCCATCTGACATCTTAACTGCAACCTCACAAGAGAACTCTGGCTAAGACCCAACTAAGCCATTTAGAATTCTTTTTTAACCACACAAATTGTGGAGCAAAAAAACGCTAATTGCTTCAAAAATTGAATCCATGGTAACTTTTTATGTAATGATAGGTTACTAATGTCATCTTCAGTAAGCCATCCTTTCCCTGATTTCTACCACTCTAAATACTTAACCTGAGTTTTAATAAATAAATTAGCTGCCAATTGCTTTTTCAAAATAATTTTTTTCAGAATTATTTTTCTATAATCTGTATTGTAAGGAAACCTCCAGCAGGAGATATAGATTGCATATACATATGGAAGCAGGAACTTTGCTTGTCGTGCCCTCAGAGTCCTCTGTACTGTTGATTAACTAGAGAGTTCAACAGTTGTCATAAACTTTTGGCATCAGAATAAACTTCAAAGGCAATCTACTTTAGCCTACCACTTAACCAACCAATCCATAAATTAGAACGTTCATCCCACACTAATCTGTGTTTGAACTCACAATGTTCAAGGAAAAGGCTTCTGTCTGCAGACAGCATTTAGTTTTATAGTCTTCTTTTACATTAAGGGAAAGTTTTGACCCTTTCAAAATAATTTGAATTTTGAAGACACCTATATATAACAATATAGGGAACTGTTCCACGCATTGTGGAAAATGTAGCCCAGCCACTCACTGTTTTAAAAAAAAAATCTCAGTGGGAAGCATGCTGGCAAGCAGGCCCCACGTGCATGGATGGGTCTTCCCCGGGTAAATCAGGCCTGCATTTTTCCTAGAGATAAGACTTGCTATGCTGAAACTCTCTTGCCCTGGGTTAAAAAGAACAAATGCTGATTGCATATCTTCAAAGCAGTTTCCTGGAAGTCCGTGATAAACCTCTCAAGTCCAGCCCAATCCCCTTTGACTTTACATTTGCAAATGTCCTCCTTTGATGTCCTCTCCTTTGTTGTCTATCACCTGATGAGGACCTGTGCATAGTAAATGAAAACCACCCTCCATGTAATGCACCGAGAAAGACGATAAAAACCTGTCAAGGCAGGAGTCCATGAGCTCTCTCCTCTGGAGAGAGTGGGCGAGGCATTCCACGCTGCTCTCTGCCTGCTCCTGAGCCCTCGCTCTCTGGCCCACTCTCGGGCACTTTCTCTTTGGCCCTCTCTCTGACTCAGAGGGGGTTTCTGTGTAGTCCCTGAGTTTTCTCCCCACAGAATTCATGTGCAGAATTACTTATAAATCAGCCACAGCATACGGATTCTGCAAGACAGGATTCGTGACAGAACAAGTCTAATTTCTCTTCGTAATTTAGCTGTTTTTCTTTAAAACTCAAGAATGTAAATCTTTTCTAATACTACCATTAGTAAAATGTATTTTCTTATGTGTTCATTTGTTCATTCACTTAGTCAACAAAGTCTTACTAAATTCCCTGCCAAATTTAATTGACTATGATAAAAGTTGTTCGGAATTCAACAATGCATTTAAAGACTTTTAGTCAAGAAAGGGGGTAATATATGCAATTCAAATTGTTTTATTAATGGTGAACCATTGTAGTAAACTAATGTAACTATGTGATCATTTGCTATTTATCACCGAGAAAAGAGTTAACATAACAGGTCCAACACTGATATCCTTAGAAATGCTTGTGTGGTTGAGATCTATGTAGCTGGATTTTGGGAGGATTCCCACCTTACCAGAACTGTGGCATACCTCACTGTGCTTAAGCTGTTTGCATAAACAATGTGGTTTGTGATGATCCCCTGCTTCCCTCTGAAACTCTAGAACTTTTATACGTGCTTGGTCAAAGGTGCTTTTATGACTAATCCTCAGTAAAAGCCCCAGATAATTAATACCTGGTAACGACAATATTTTACACGTCACAGTCATTGTGGGAGCAATCACACATGTGTCTTGTGACTCGCTGGGAGAGGATCCTTAGAAGAATGAAACTGACTTCACTGGGAATTTGTTTCATGTGCCTTTTCCTTTTATTGATTTTGCTTTGAATCTTTTAACTAAGCTGACACACAATTTTTATTTAAACACCTGCATATGAAAATAGCAAAGTTGGGAGGAAGAATTCAATAATAAATAAATCAATAAGCTGATAGGATTCACTAGCTCAGGAAAGCAATGGAAAAAAGGTTGTATCAGGAACAACAACAACTAAACAAAGAAATATAAATTCTAGAGAAATAGCCTGAGGAAATTACCTTAGTATGAATGGACACAATTTCAGATATAAAAATAATTAGACAATGATAAATATGAGAGATAGGTAAATGAATTCTAACACATGCATAAAATTATGTTCTGAAAAAGCAGAATCAAACAATAAATTATATAGTCAAAATGTAATAGAGGAAATTTTTGATAAAATAAGAACTCAAACTTAAAGGGCAAAAAATACACATATACATAGTAATCAAATATAAGACACATCTTCATGAAATTAAACTGAACTTCATAAATTAAAAAAAAAAACACCCTATGAGTAATCCAACAAGAAACAGTAAAAAGTAAGAAACATACAATTACTGGATCACTTATAAGAAATTATAAGGCAAAACAGCCCCCCCCAAAAAAAATTCATACCCATTTAAGTCCCTTTGATTAAAAGGCAACAATAAAGCATTCTCAAGCAGAAGACATTTGGAGGCTGGAAAGAACTTGGCCTAAATGTTGGCAAAACAAAGGAGGTTCTGTGGTCAAGACCTTGGTTGTACAGGGGGTGGAGCAGAGCAGACAGGTTCACTATGGAAAGGGGAAAACCGCAATGAACCCTGTGGTGTTGGATTGGAATTGGGGTGTAAGTATGCGGTTTTTTTTGGACTTACTTTATCTTTTGAATTTTCTATACTAAATTTTATATTATATAATTTATATTGTATATGTTTATATTATATACTATGTAAGTTATGTGTTATATAAATAAAACTTCGACTGGAACAAATAAACCATCTCTATGTTTGGCTCCATTAATTCTTTTTCAATATTTATCTTCTGTTTTTCAACATACAGTTAATTTTTTATGACAGATAAGAAATAAGCAAAAAGGTCATGAACAATTCTACTTTAATGCTACCAGTTATGAGTATAAATTCATGAAGCAGGATATCTACATTACTCTTGAAAATGGGGTGGTTTCAAGAAATTATACAGAGAATGCAGCAACATAATCGAACAACAAAGCCTTTTCAAGTCAAATCCAAAGAGGAAGTCATTGTGCCCAATCAAAGAGTAGAATATAACTTTCTCTTACTTGTCAAAGTAGCAGATCACATGGCTTTGGGCATAAGGCACAGATATAGAAATACAGAGGGCCTTTTTGCAGCTGAGAAAACGTGTACCTGCTCAATTCTTAGAACTTCCTGGTAGCTTAAAAAATAAAGAAATAACAAAACAAAAACATAAAAAACTTGGACTATTTTAAATGTTTACATTTAATATACACAAAGAAGACAAAGTGCAATGAAAATTTGTTATCCACTAGATAATCAGAAGGTTTGTATTAGAGATAAAACCAAATGCCTAATTTGGAGGCATTGTGAAGGTGAGACCTGATCCAAATTGCTCACCTGTCCTCGAAAGATCTCAAAACACAGAAAACAAATATGCAAATTGCTGCAATTAAGCCTAGATTCTCAGTTAGAAATTTGCTTTATTGGAAGACGCTCGCTTTGAAGAAATCATTTAATTTTTGGCCAAGTAATTAAAGCAAACTTCAAGACATTAGGTTGTTAAATGGGGAGAAGAATGATCTGCAAATAAAAATAAGAGCCTTGAAACTACCAGTGCTGATCTGGTGGAACAGAAAAGAAAATGCACTTCACGGAGTAAAGGATCAATCAGACCTGAAGGAAGGAGAATCCAAATCAAACAGAACAGAGACACTGACTGAGTGCCCCTTGGTTTGTGGCAAACTGGGATAGTAGTATCAGAACCCCCAAAATAGTTTCCATTACTTGTCTTACACTTTTATGCTCAATCGCTATTTTTAAAAATGTTTTTATCTTCCCAAATTTCCTTCCCCCCAAGATTAACACTCCTTTCAACTATTGTAGAATATGGAGACACTTAAATGGATAGAAACTAGTGGAAGAATCTGATGTTTATATAGATTTTCTTCATTATCCATCAGCACCAAATACTAGTCCAGACCCTTTCTTATTCACTTACTCACTAAACACTTATTTAGAACTTTCTAGGTCCAATGAATTTGCAAATTAGTATAATTGCAGAAATGTACTAGGCACATACTGCCCTCAAATGTCCTAACAGAGTGTTTTCTGTCCTGAGATAGAAATGCACATCAGGGGCTATGGAAGCAGGGAGGGAGCACCTAACTTAGCATCATCATAGAAGTCTTCCTAGACTAGAGTACATTTTAAATGAACGTTAATCCATGAGAAGTGGTCAAGGGGTTGAAAGGAAAGGGGACATAATGCACAAGGCATAGAGGAGTGAAAGTGTGAGACACACTTTGGAAACTGAATACTGTTTTTAAAAACAACAGTTTGAAATGATAAAAGTCAAATCATGGAGGACTCTGCAGCTCAGGTAAAGATTCTTTTTTCTTCTCATATATTGAAGAAAGACTTTAATGTGTTTTAGAAGTCTTAGTGGTTAGTCCCTTTGGAAGGAAAGCACAGTGAGAATCTTCACACAGTCATCCCAGACAAAGCTTATACACAACCTGGCAGAATTCACCAAGTAAGTGTGACAAATGTTTGACTTCTACCTATTTCAATTTTATTACCAGATATGAAACATGAGCTCTTACTGTCAACTATGGCTTCAGCATCTCTATCTTCAGACTCCCAGAATGTCCTTGTGACCTCAGGCTCTAAAATCTATACCACTATATTTTTTTCTGACACTCACTGAACTGATGAGAAATCTAATGTCACTATGGATGCTGGTATCTTTGTAGATGCCGCTTTCCCTCACCAGACCCTTTAAAGATTTTTTCCTGAAATATCAAAGAGGAATTTTCTTAGGTTAGGGTCTTTTTCATATATAGATAATATCCTCAGTTCCTAGAAAAGTTTGACATAGTGGACGTACCATAAATTTGGTTGAATAAATGTGTAAATAAATCTTGTTTAGAATTTGAGAGCCCATACAATTTAAACATTAGTCTTTCTACACAGCTGAGAAATGTTTCTTTTAGTAAACCTTTGCTTGTTGCTAACCACTATTATCTCCATGGTCTTCTTTTGATTTTTTTTGAAGATATTAGACCTTATAAATTTTTCCTCTATGCCTCTAAACTTCCACCTCTCGTATTTTTAATTTATTTTCTTATTAATATAAAATCTGGAAACTATCTCAATTTTATTTTCCAGGACTTTTTTTTTTAAGATTTTATTTATTTATTATTAGAGAGAGGGGGAAGGAGACAGAGAGGGAGAGAAACAGCAATGTATGGTTGCCTCTCACATGGCCATCACTGGGGACCCCGCCCACAACCCAGGCATGTGCCCTGACTGGGAATCGAACCAGGATCCTCTGTTTCCCAGCCCACGCTCAATCCACTGAGCTACACCAGCCAGGGCTATTTTCCAGGACTTTTTGTTGATTTTTCAATTCGTCAATGTTTTAATTTCTAAAAGCATTATCTTGCTGACAGCGGGAATTTTGTTTATTTTAAATTTCCCTTCATCTATGTTTCGCTCTTTCTTGTGTTTGTTTTTTTGGACATTACAGCAATTCTCATTTGTGCTATGGGTTTTCCTCAAATAACAAACTTCTGTGCATTTGTTTTTTAAAAACAAAGGTCTAAACTGATTGATATCTATAGCTGCAGTGGATTTTATCTCCTGATATGTGGGTAAATTTTTGTTTGTTTGCTTTCTCTAGCACCATCTCTTCTTTAAATGAAAAGTCGGACTTAGAGCTTAGCTTCAAAGGGAGGGTTTCTGCATTAACTTTGGACGTTGAGTTAATGAGCAGACCAGGTGACTGGACCGCACTTCCTGAATGACATAGCAAATACCCATGTCTCCTCAAAATCTTAGAAAATGAACTTTCAGTTTTTGGTTGATGCTAAACATAGGCTAACAGTCAAGTTAGAACTGGAAGTTGTTTCAGAACTTTTCAAAATTGAGCCTTGCAAGATTAGTTTTGATCTTCCCACACTCTTTAACATTTTAGATATAACAGCAGCCTTGAAATCTCAGCTATCTTTCCACTGAACTTCCTGATGTCCACCGTCTTAAAATTTAGTAAAATGCTTGGTTTATTTTCTTATTAACTGCCTTTCAGAAATAGAGTCAAACTACAATAACATGATAACAGTGCATATGAATAGAAATAATTTTTCTTGTCTTCCTCAAGGACAGAAGGAAAATTAGTTTCTTTTCTCTTTTATTTTAATTAATAATTTATTTTTATTGCATTTTTCCATTGCCATTTATCCCTCTTATACTCTCTTCCACCTCTACCCACCCCTGCCCCACACGGTTGTCTGCGTCCATTAGCCCTTTTTCTTTTTTGCTTGATCCCTTAGTCTCTTTTGTATCTCTGTACACACTTGGCATTTATTTTCATTCATATTTATGTATACATTGCATTTTTAAAAATGTATATATATTTTTAAATAGCACATATTTACTTTTAAAAGTATGCTAACTTAGGATACTTTCTTAGATTTAAGAATTCTGTTTAAGTAAATTAGATATATATCCGATAATATTTGTAAGAAGATTAGTAGATACATTGAAAGATGAAATATTAGTAATTGGTTCATTTGCAAGCTTTTTAATAACTCGTAATTTATTACTGTACTCTGTATTTGAGATCCGTATTTTAGATTTCAACTAAACTAAAGGAATTCCTCAATCATGTGAGTTTTATATCTGTTACCAACACTAATAAAACTTTTTAAATGTATCAATCCTTTTCTCAAAACATTGTTATTGACTCCACTTATATCTTTTATTTTTAGACTTTTCTATATTTTTCCTTACGAATGTATGGGTTCTTGCTTTCATATGGAAGCCCTTTGATAGGCCTGTTTTTGACTTCTCTTCTGTTTCTTTGCCTCAGTAACAGAGTCATTATCATTCTCATCACCAAGATCTAGTTCATTATCTGGCAAGAACAAACATTCTTCACGCTCAATTCTTGTGTGTGATCTTTCCTATTTATGTTCTCAGTAGGCATATCCTCTTCATTTGCTGGAAATGAAATTCGTTCTTTTCCATAAGAGAATTATCATTCATCTCATTAATTTACCCTGATTACCATTTTCCTCTTCATCAGTGCAACCTATGATACGTATTTGCCTGTTACTTTTATTATTTTAATAGTTACATGCATCCTCAATGTTTCTGGCATTTTTCTGATGTTTAATATACATGTAGCAAAGAAAACATATTACCAAATGAACTGATATGTAAATAAATTTCAGCCCTAAGGACTCCAGAACTTGAAAAGGATAACAGCTAGATTCAATTTATTCTCTTCTATTTAAGTGAGACCAGAGTAGCCAAAGATGAAATATTTACTAAAGTTTTATCTACTCACTGCAGTATAATATAACAATTTGTGTAACACATAAGAGACTTTATGAACAATACACTTTTTTTAAACTGAAACCAAAATAACATTAAGATCTAAAATGAGGCCCTGGCCCTTTTGCTCAGTTGGTTAGAACAATTGTCCCCAAACACCAGGGTTGCAGGTTGGATCCCCCAGTCAGGGCATCTACAAGAAGCAACCAATGAATGCATACATGGGTGGAACAACAGAGCCACGTCTCTCTCTCTCTCTCTCTCTGTCTTTCTTTCTCTTTCCCTCTACAATCAATAAATATATTTTCTAAATCTCTAAAATGAGAATGAGGGAGGGAAGAAACTAATTTTATGGATGTCTAAATTATCAACTTTGAAAACAGAGCATCCCACTAGGCAAATTAACTCTACCAATATCTTCCTCTCTGGCATAGGCTGCTATGATTGCAACCTGGTTTGTTGGTTGTTGAAACCAACTGAAAGATGCACTTAACTACCCTAGAATAGATATTTGATAATGTAATAAAGATTAGTGAACTTGCTACATTTAATGATAGAACACTGATCCTTTGGAACAAGTTATCCACATGCTCTGGACTACAGAAAGAGAGACATTAAACACGAAAGTTTCTATGATTCCAAACATAAGGTTGCAGAAGAGTATGAGGTCAATTGGTTGGAAAACCGAAAGAAAAAGAAAAATGCTATTTTGACTATACAAAATCGGGAAGAGAAACAAATTAGAGATATACCAAATATGCACATAAATTTCAATCAATGGAGCTCTAGAATATAGAAATATTTTTTAAATACGGCAACATCATAAGAATTACTCAGACTATCATTCTTCAACATGTAAAGAAAGTATGGTTCTGTGTATTGATAAGTCAAAATAGTTCCTTTTACTCAAAATATTATTTACAATAATATATATAGAGATATATGAGAAAAATGCTTGTTCAATAAAATATATACAGGAGGTGCTATGCAGATATAAAAGGGAATATTTACTGTACTGTAGAGATTTTAGGTAGAAGATAATGCTCTAACACTAAACACTGTCTATACTTAATTACTACTGATATGATCACACAGATGATGCCCTTCAGACCACCATTATCAGTCGTTTTTCAAGTTATTTGTCTAAAATTTCTCAACAGTCTAATTGTGCTATACTCTCCTACTTAATTTAGTAACTAGTTTTTAAACTTCTGAATCTGGAATCTAGAAATATAGTTAAATTCTCTCCTGAAATACTTATGAATAATAAGAGTACATGTGGATGAAATAAGCATGCCATTAGGTAAGTTTATAATTGCCTAATGCTTCTATTCAAGTACTACTAAATAATGGACAGATGGCTCACTGGAAAATTACCTTTCCTGCACAATCTAGAATCTTCCCTCAGTTCTGCGGTGTTCAACACCTATTTTTGACTAGAATAAATGACCTTGATATAAGGTATTTCAGATATCACCCATATGAGAAAGATAATTTATATTTTAGATGACAGCACTGGGTTACAAATGAAACAAATTTTATAGCATTAAAAATATCACATAATGATAATTTATGTTTGAAAAGTACATTAAGATCTAAGGAGAAAAATATGACAACAGTTTATGAGAAGGAAAAATTTATTTTGGTTGACTGCAAGTTCAAATTACCATCATCATTATATTATATAAATATCTGTACCATTGCATTAAACACTTGGAATCAAAAAATTAAAAAATTCTGACAGAAGGAATTACCACAGAGTGACAAATAATATCAAGTAATTAATTTTCTCATTCAACAATGATTTTATAAGTCTCCATTATGTACTACATTAATTTGATGATAAACAAGATAGATATGGGTGGGGACAGAAATTAGACAATTAGCTAATTAAATTTAGTGTGAAATCTATCAAAAACAATTACATTTTATCATAACAGTATATTATAAAATTTCCTACATTAATTAGCTTAAAATATTTTCTGGAATGTCTTCCAGTCTGCAAGAAGATTCACCTAAAAATCCCTGTTTTCATACTAAGTCTATCTTCATACGTTGTAAACCTTCCACTACTTTGTTGCATTACTATTTTTAGTGGTAAGTGATGTTGTTACTACAAATTATGGCAGTGTTGACATGCACAGAAGCCGATGGTTTGACACACTGCATATAACAAAGGCTGCCATTGAAGGTGGGACCTCACTTTAGAAACACTGTGAGTGAGGTGGAAGGAAATGTGGAATGGTGAGTGAGGTCAAAGCTAGAAGTGGTAGCATGAAAATAAAGAGCTTTTTCTTCAAACATCCAAGGTGTTTGTAGGACGTATCATTTTGGGTGAGGGCTTAATGAGATAGGTGTTCGCTGACATCTTATAGCAATCTTCCAGACACCTAGTATAGGGTTTACTCATTAAGTATGATGAATAACACAGCACACATCTTATGATATCAAGGGTTTTACAAAATTATATTTACTATTTTACTATTTTTTCAGGTTATTAAGCTACTTGCTATAACCATTTTAAACATTATGTTTTAGGTTTTGCTATATCATATTTTCCTCAAATGTTCAAGACAAGTGCAGTCTAAATGCAGAGAAACATAATTAACATATTTTAGTTATAATTACATATAATATAGTATATGAATCTATGCAAACAGCCATTATAAGTGTAAAGATGTGACATTTCACTATTGCTGAAAGTGGCTGAAATTTCAGTTCACTGTGTCTGTTCTATGTAGAGACCATATATTCTTCCATCAGAATATCTTCACATGTAACAGTATGGAATATGTTAGCATGAAGATGTTGCTCATAATTCTTATCCTAAATATTAGTAAGGTAAACATTTATCTAAATGTAGGTTCTTTAATTCTCTATATAAATAATACTTTTCTCCTGAACTTTTTCACCCATCGCACTGTGTAACCGATACCTGACAGAACAGTTATGAGAAGGCAGATCGCTTCTTTTTCTGTGTAGCAGCCATAGGCACTGGAATTTCTGTTAGGAAGATCCATGACTCTGAGAGCCATTCTTTCACCAATCCTCTACAGAAAAACACAAAAACTTGAGTATCAATCACATTAGACTGAGTTGTGATTATAATTTGATATGTTTTGAACATATTGTAAGAGCATTATTAAACATTTATCTCTATTTTCAAAATTAGGACAACCTTATGCTTCGCCAGAGTACATTTGCTTTTATTTTATGAGGATTGGTTATATTCCCTGTTTGATTTTGCAACATGTAAGGCAAGGCACAACTTTGTGCTCAAACTCCAGCAAATGTGTTAAGCATTATGAAAACATTTCTGCACATTCAGTTTGCTTTTGGCTTTCCTCTGCTCCACCCCTTACTCAGATCCCTTCTTTATTAACTAATCCTTTAACATTGCACTTGTTATAAGCAATCTCAAATATTTTTTAAAAGATAGAAGAAAAAGAGTGAAAGATGAAAATGATAAGCGTGATAACCACTAAAAGAATAATTACTACTCTAAAACTTGAGGTGAGATAAAAGCTCGTGAGAATGGTATACATACCTCATTTAATGTCACATGACAGCTCTTATTAAAATAGTATTTATCTCAACATTTTCTAAAAAAAAGATAACACATAATATATAATATACACTTAATACAGAATATGGAACACATGACATAAATACTTATATTGTACATATATGTGTTATGTAATTTATAATATAGAATTGTGCAACACAATACATAATATGCAATATATAAATGAAGTAGAATATGTATAATAACATAATTTAATATATAAAATATAACATATTCTTCTATAAGAGTACACTGTGTGTACCCACTTTTTATGACAACTTGAAGTGTGCTTGAGAAAATGCTGGAGAAAACAGAAGGAACAAGACACTGTGGCCTGGAAGAATTGACTAGTGTATGAAATGAAGCTGGAAGAAACAATGGCTGAAGGCATGGATCAGGACTTTTGAGTGTGATGATTTCTTTATGGTCTTTACAACCTTGCATGTCCACCAAAACTGAATTTCAAAGTCAACAAATTTCAGAGGCCCATAGACATAAAGCCATATACAGAGCAATTTTGCTTTCTCTCCATTTTGTAGCTCCAGAGGATTTATTTTTGTTGACGTATAATTGTTTTGTTATTTTTAAAAATGCATGCCCCGGCTGGTGTGACTTAGTGGATTGTGTGCTCACCTGTGAACCAAAGGGTTGCCAGTGTGATTCCCAGTCAGGGCACATGCCTGGGTTGCAGGCCAGGTCCCCCGTAGGGGATGCATGAGAGGCAACCACACATTGACATTCCTCTTCCTCTCTTTCTCCTTCTCTTCCCCTCTCTTTAAAAATAAATAAATAAAATCTTTTAAAAAATTCATCTTTGTATATTATTTTCCATGGGACAGTTGTTTATATATCAAGTTTTTATATTTCTAGAAAGAGGATTTAAAAGAAAAAATTATTGCCGGCACAGACTCCAGTGGATAACATTACAGTGGTTCATGTGAAGTGCTCATTCTTTTGTGCTCCCATTTCTAGCGTTCCAGGAGTGAGTATTTTTACTTCAAAACTTTTTAGCATTCATTTGATAAGATTTGTATACATTCTAATTAACTGTGCTTCAAAATAATTTTCTTACTTTCTTAAAAATAATGTACCCTTTAAATTTCTAAGAATTATATTACTATGTCTCATCCTGATTCATTTTCTAGCTCAGATATTCCCTATTAATTTGATATAAAAATACCTGATCTGAGCCATGCAAGTGGTTTTAAAAAAATTCAATTATTTTTCTTTACTGTATTTCGTGCATTTATAGCATCAAAGAGCCATATTACTTGCATAAATGCATTGCATCTTATCAATAACTGGGCTAAACTCAGAGGAGAGAGGAGTGAGAATTGGTAGGAGAAATATCAGTGATTAAGATATGCAGATGACACCATCTTACTGGCAGAAAGTAACAATGATTTGAAGCAAATTCTGATGAAAGCGAACAAAGGAAGTGCCACGGTATGACTGTATCTGAATATCAAGTAGAAAATATTATGGTTAGAGAATAAATACACAACTTTGACATAGACAATGAGGACATTGAAATTGTTAAAGATTTTGCTTATTTCGGTGCATTCATCAATTCAAATGGTGACTGCAGCTAAGATACCAAGAAGGCTATGGTTTGTAACAGCAGCAATGGAAGAATTAGGAAAGCTCACTGAAAGCAAAGATGTGTCATCTGAGACCAAGACGAGGATCATCTACACCTCTGTATTCCCAATAGCTATGTACTGATGCAAAAGTAGGACAGTGAAAAAAGCCGACAGGAAACTAATTGGTTCATGTGAAATAACAGTGCTGGAGGAGAGCTCTACAGGTGCCCTGGATAACCAGAAAGAAGATCAAGGCCTTAGAGCAATTGAGACGGAAACATTGCCAGAAGCACAAACGACAAAACTGGAGCTGTGTCCTACTTAGGGCGCATCATGATTGTGCAATTAGGGTTCTTTGGAAGAAAAAATAATGCTGGAAAATAGGAAAGCAGCAGAAAAAGAGATTTACTCCACAAAAGAAGCCACAGGTGTGAGTTTATAGGAGCTGAGCAGGGTTGTTGAGAACAGGACGTTGTGGACACCATTCCTTCACAGGGTCTGTAGGGTTAGATCCAAGTCAGTATCAACAGCACACCCGTGAAGGCAGTTGTTATATTTTAGGAAAGAATAAAAACCAATTTCAATTCAATTTTATTTTTGTATGTTGCAGAGTACATGTTATTCACAAATTTACAAAAAATAAATGTTGCATGTTGTATTCATACTTTAAGTGAAGACAAGCAGGGAAAATGGGTTTAGGTCTATTTACAAATGATTTGCTGTGATTAAACAATGCAAACATAATATTTTCATTCCATTTAACATAATACAATAGCAAATGCTATAAAATTAGTGAATGACAAGGAAACTAATAACATGCATTATCAATATTTTATAAAAATTGATCATAAATATTTACATTATTGTTGAAAATATAGTAGCAAAAGAGGCCAAATTACACCTACTACAACATGGGGTTGCATTCTTCAGTCCCCCCAAAAAACCAAATGTTTATAACTATCTGTGAGTATTTCAATTTAAAAGAGGCAGAGTAGGGAGATATGAGGTGCCATATTGTTGGAAAGGAAAATCAAGTAGATGGTTTTTAAGAATATATTGGAATAACTGAAAACAGATATAGAGCCTCAATCTTTAATACCAATATTATGCTACAATAACAGTTGGTTTCAGTCAGTTAATATGCCTTAGAAGACATGAACGGATGTTTGTACCTCTGCACACATCTCACATTAAAATGCTTTCCATATTTCTTAAGCTCTGGCTCAATACAGGAGTGGTAAATAAACGTGAAAAACAAAAATTAGAGAAGAGGGAAAGTAGGATGGTGGGATAGAAATAAACTAGATAAATGAGTGAGAAAAAGAAATCATAACTAAGTTGATAAGGAGTACTTCAACTATATGAAAGTAAAGATCTCTTTGAAGAAAAGGCATGACTTCCACCTAAAAGCACACATATAATGATTTTTTTAAAAAATGTATTAGGCTGTTTTTAAATTACCTGCATTCCTTCCCTTCTTGCTGAGGGCAAACAACAACTACCATATAATTAAATACATTTGTATTTCACAAATAATCTCTTTATTTGTAGATAAAATTGTGCAACATCATTAGTATTAGCTGAATTTGTTTTAATATAATTAGGCAGAATAGATTTACTTATTCTAAATGCATTATACTTATTGGCTCAGTTAAGACATTCTCGAGGACCTTGATTAAAAACAGCATGTCCACGTTTTAAAGGAATGCTTAGCAAATGAGCACATTCCGATGAAGCACATTGCCAGCAGTTAAAAGAATGAACTAGCTTTTCAACCACACACATTACTGAGTTGCTGCTGCCAGGAACCTGTCCACTGTTGGAGAACTTTCTCTGGGTCTGTCTCCTGGCACACGGGCAGACGATTTTGCAATTAGCATTTCTCATTAGAGGAAAGGATGGATAGATAAAACATCTAGTTAATTATTAAATTGTAAAAAAAAAAATTCTTTTCAACTCTGTTCATTAAGGTTCTAAGATTCATTGACAAGTCTACAATGACATGAAAAAAATGCATCAGAAAGAAAGAAGTTAAGCTCCAGTTTTCTCATGTCAGCTTCAATCATGCCAGGCTTTGTTTTTATGTATTGAGGTACCAGAAAAACATCTTGTTATGGATACAAAATTCCATATTTCAGAAATACCATATTTTCATATTTCAAAATTAAATATTTCAGAAAAATTAGTAATATATCAATTTAAAATTTCTATTGAAATGTAAATGTTAGATAGGAAGGGCAGGACATTCTATTAAACACCACTTAAAACTCTTAATAGGAAAACTTCGATCACATTGGATGCCATCAGCTGGCAAAGGCTTGAAATAGACTGTCAATTTTTATGTCAGGGAAGGACGAGTTCAAAGCTTTTGGTCCATCCTGTTTTCAGGAAGGTAGCTATTGCCTAAGATTTATAAGTAACCAAGAGATAAAATAAAGAAAAGAAAAAGGAAAAAAAAAGATAATATTTCCAGTCCATTGACATTATACACAAGACTAAGAATATTAGTTTCCTAGCACTGCCAAAACCAAAACAAAGTCCCATAAACTGGGTGGCTTGAAACAACAGAACTTTATTTTCTTACAATTTTGGAGGCTGGAAGTCTGAGTCAAGGTCTCGGTAAAGCCATGTTTCCTCCGACATCTCTAGCAGAATCATTTCTTGATTTTTCCTACCTTTTGCTTGTTGTCTAGGAATCGTAGACATTTCTTGGTTTGCAGCTGTAAACCCCAAATTCTGCCTTTTTATCACCTTCTGTTCTCCTGTGTCTATGTCTATACATGGTCATCTTCTTAGAAGAATCTAGTTTTACTGAATTAGAAACTCACCCTATTCCAGTATGACCTAATCTTAACTCATTGCATCTACAGGACTTCCTTTTAGGGGAGGGGTACAAGTCAACTCATAATACGAGGGCCCAATAACTACCCATGTGCCAAATCCAGCCACTGTTTTTATAAATAAACTTTTATGGTATATAGCCAACCAATTATTTTATGTGTTGTTTATGACTGCTTTCATCCTACAACAGTAGAGTTGAATAGTTGTGACAAAGAACTTAAGACTCCTTTAAATCTGAAATATTTACTATCTAATCTTTTATACATAAAGTTGGCTAACCCCTGCCTTAGGCTAAAATCTGCATTCTTTATGTGTTAATTAGTAAATGACAGTGAAAAAGTGAGAGAGACGGAGAAAGAGACTGTGGGTTGGATTAAAACACATTGCCACAATATTGTGTAGCTCCTTTCATCAAAGATGGAATGTACTTGTCCACCCTTGAATCTAGACTGACCAATAGGATGTAGCAGGTTGTACTGTATGAGAACTCAATTCTATGTCGCAAGAGACTCTCCAGCTTCCTCCTTTGTCCTACTAGAATGCTTCCTTCCCAATGGTTAGACTGGCTAAAGAGAAAAAGGCCAACCAGTTGCCAGTAGCAAGGCTCTGGATATTGGAGAGGTCTATCTTGATCTTCCAGCCCCCACTAAGCCTCCAGATGTGTGCAGGTGAAGAAATACCCTAGGTGGGATCATCCGAGGAACCACCCAGCTAAGCAGCCATTCAACACACAGACTTATGAGCAGTAATACACCATCATTGCTTTAAGCCACTACTTTTGGTCGATTGGTTGTGAAACAGTTGATAACAAACAAACACCAAGACTACATGAATACCTTTTGTGGTGGGAGAAACTTTTCTGAGTGTGAAAACATTGACTAGCTGCTTTGTGGTTATGAGATAAACAAAAGTATCTTCCTAGGTCTCTACTGGAGATTGCTGTCCCTCAGGGAGATGGATGTTTCAGTTTCTCTCTTTTCTCTCTCTAGCTTCTATCTATTTGTAAGAGGCCAGCCCCTTAGGTACCAGATACTTCCTGGAGTCTCCGTCATGCTAAGTCTATGTGCGCAGTCGCGCAGTCGCGCAGTCGCGCAGACTTGCAGAGAATGCTCACCGCCCTGTCAGCCTCGCTTTTCCTGCTCCAGTGAATGATGTGCTTCCCCTTTATTTTAAACTTGACATTTTCTTCTTTTGAAGATTTCAGTAAGTTCTTTCATATGGTACTATATAACCCCAATATTTCTGGCTTATAAAATAAGAACTATGGTTCACCAAAATTCATTTGTGGCTAGTGTGATCAATGTAAAACAATCAAGCTATTTCTTCTCATGCTAAGTGACTAGTGGTGTAACCCAGCAATCAATGCCATGTTAATAATCTCAGGAAAACAGTGTGGGGACCATGGCACTGCATGCATTTCTGTAGGCAGGACTGAAAAAAAAATGCATTTACATGCTCTCTTAACAAGACACACAGCAGATAAAATGCACTTGCAGTTGTGCACAAATTTTGGCGTCTCTGGGCCACACTCAAAGAAGAGTTGTCTTGGGCCATACATTAAATACACAAACACTGATGAAAACTGATGAGGATAAAAAGGATTTAAGTAAGTTTACAATTTTGTGTTGGGCCACATTCATAGCCATCTGGGGTCACATGTGGCCTGCAGGCTCTGGGTAGGACACTCCTGGTACCCCGTGTGGAGTGAATCAGCTATGAAAGATGTCACATTTTGAAGAATATTTCACTAAAAATGTTGAAGCTGCAATGATTTTTCAATAAAATAAAATACATCACCTACATATTATCCCCCAAGATATAGATTTAACCATAAATATTTACATAGATTCCAGCTATTTAGTTGTTATTATTCTTTCTGCCTCCACATGAAGAAATTTTACAGAAGAATTTGTATAGATGAATTTGTATAGTCTTTTGTATGTATGTGTTTTCTATTCTTTTCTTTCCTTTTTCTTCTTTAGGTAGATGGCTGCTTGGCTAGTTTTATTGAATATACCACAGGGAACACTAACTACAAACATAAAATACTTATTCTTAAATTAGACATAGAAGACTTTCCCTGCTTTTATTGAAGCTGTAATATATTATGGCAAAGGCCTTGTTTGAGACAACTAGAAAGTTATTGTGACCTAATGAAGACAGAAAATATGGGAAATGTGAAACTTCCTAATACAGAAATAAGTCAGGGCTATTCATTTTAGATGCATAAAAGTATCTTAAGTATTCACAGAGTGCAAGAAGAAAGTGAAATGAATAATATCCATTCTATCCCAGTCCTGATAGCACTTTTAAAGTCAACATTTGCTAAGACTCACTAATCATGACTGTGAATACTGAGAATAAAAGGAGAATTGTAATTCCAATTAGCAACTGCCCATCTCTGTAACATATTTTGTAAGATTCTTTTAACTGCTTTTATGCCTGGCTTTGTATTTTTATTTATCATTTTATACCATACATACCACATTTTTCCACTTGATCATAAACTTATTCTATTAGATAATAGTAAAAAGAAAATGGAGGGAAAGGACAATCTTTTATTGGAATAAAACTATCCAAGTTAATTTCACTCTAAATCTTAGCAATACTCAACCATAGGATATTGAAAGGAACATTCACTATCTAATAAAATGCCAACTAATTACTAATGAATTAAGAAGAAATATAGTACTAATAATAAACTATAGAGCTCCCTTGAGTACATATCCACTCTACAGCTCCTCAATTAACATCATCTTTTAACCAGCCAAGTGGGTAACCATTGCATAGTACATTTAGATTAAGGGATTCTGTTTTACCCACTGCTTTGTCAAGGGCAAATTGATTAATCCATAGAAGTTGTAGCTGAATATAGTCAACACTTAGTCAACATATGATGTTACTGCCATTCTGTTTTACCAAGTCCCACTGAAAGTAGCACATCTACTTTGGATTAAATAATGCATCCACAGTAATCCATTTGTTCTCTGCATCTTGTCTAACACAAGTTCTGAGATTTTGGTCTAAGTTATTATAAATTCTTTTTTACATTCTATATCAATAATTACTTATTTTTAATTAATTTCTCTTCCCAGTACTATTTCATTCATCCCATATTCATTTTATTATGCAGGAGTATATCCTGGTGTAATTATTTCTGAACAGAATGATATGTAGTGCTTTTCTTAGCCTTTCCATATCCAAAGTCACTTTTATATTGCATACTTAAATTTTAGTTTGGCGGTGTGTTTAAACTTCTGAAAACTTTAAAGATTATTTTTCATTGAGTTCTAACATTCAGTATAGTCGTTTGAACTTCCAATGACAACCTAATTATTAGTCCCATATGGGAGGTTTGTTTTCCCTCTGTAGAAATGTTAAATGTTTTGTTTCTATTCTTGGAGCACCAGAGTTCATCCGGATGTGTGCTTTGTTTGTTTGTTAACACTAATCTTTCATGATACTAAATTAATCCTTTGAGTATAAAGACTTATCTCTCATTGGCATTGAAACCTTTTCTTTGGTTAGTGTAATAAGTCTGGTATCATTTCTCCCACACTCTCAGGGCACAATTGGCATGGGCAAATAGAGCTGTCTGAAAAAGTATATTAGTAGTTCTTGAGCTTGGATAAGATTGACCTCATCAACAGTTTCAGCAGCAGGGATAATTGCCTTAGGCCAAACAGAATATATCATTCCACTAGACAGAGTGACTGGTTCAGAGATAGATTTGCAAGCCAATCAGACAGTTTTCTTGAGGTTTTTAAGGAACATCAACTCTCTCTTTTTCCACAGGAATATAAGAGATGAACTTAAAGTTGGCAAAGTCTCCAAAAAGAGCCAAAACAAACTAACATCTAGAGGAAATGGAGAAAAATATCATCAGTGCTTCATTTTAACCCTGACCCAAGCACGCTGGATTATGCTACATGATGTCATTAAGCAAGGCACTTCATTTCCCAGGACATTATTAGCTGTGGATTAGAGTTGGTCAAAAAGGAACTTTCATGACACATTGAAGGCAAAGGTGAAGCAGGAACACTTGCTCAGAAGTTCACTGTGGATAGATAAGCTGCTGCATAGCTATAAGGTGCCTGATTAGTCCCGGTTTGTTCTGCATCTCCACTTTGTGTTCAGCTTGTCTTCCTGACTTGCAGCCCTGATGGCCAATAGCAGCCATGAACTTACTACAGGCGCTTGGACACAGACCCACAGAGATGATGGTTATCCAGAGACAGCAGGTTCTCATGGCCCTCTTCAACACTCCTCCTTCATGGTTCCATGGTAGTTGCTGATCATGCTTGGCTTATAGATTTTTCCCTGAAAGTTCTTATTTGAGCACCCATGCCAGTGTTTCAGGAGTACTAGTCAGTGGATATTTTTCTGCTTTCTCTAATCCCCATTCCAGACTGTCATTTTCCCAACTCCTCCCACATTTCTGTAAGGATGAATTTTATGATAAACACCTTATTCCTATAATACTCAAAATGGTTCTGCTTCCCTGACTTATAGATTCTGGTAACAGAAGTGAGCTTGGTTGGTTTCTTCAGGGGAATTTTAAGAAATAAAATGATAAATTATGATATCAGAGCTTTACATGTACAGCCAAAAGTCCATACAAGTATTTGAAAAGGTTTTAAGATTCCCTTGAGAGCAATACTACATTTATAACCAAACAACTAGAGCCCTGGCATGGGCCCCGAATCTCAGAGAATCCCACACATTGGCATGCCTCACATGAAGATGTCTAGGTACTCCAAGCATAGAATGGTCCTATGCGGGCCCCAGATATGCCTACTGAAAGTATTTCTAAGCATTCCTCAAGCATCTGAGACTGTCTGGATTGTCTGGGACTGGTAGAAATATCTAGACAGGGACCTCCAAACAAAGATCAGGACTTCATTGGCTCTAATTCTGTTTTTTTTTTTTTTTTTTTCACTACGAGATACTACTTCATGTGTGGGGTCAACCAGATGCCTTTAAGGTCTTCCTGGACCCTGTAGCTGGTATTCTTTTCCAGAAGCTGGTCTGATGAATGGATCACTTCACTGGCTAGAGCAGTAGTTATTTAACAGTAAACTGTTTCGTGTAAAATGATACCACCTGAATGGTGTTGACATGTTGATTTTGTATGATACTCAGTCACTAGACACATTACAAGGTCGGGGCTTTGGTCTGCTAGTGTTTGTTTGCTGACCCTTGGAATGAGCCCCCTCTCTGCAGCCATGCATCGGCTCTCACCAGTGCATGTTTTGACCACAGTGTTGCTTCTTGTCTATGTCACCTGAGAGTAGCGGTGGTATTAACAAGTGTCCTTAACACTGCACATTTACAACACTCGCATTCAACATAGCACGTTCTACCTTCCACAGCTTCTACCAGTTTTCGAGGACTAGTCATACCTATAATCTCCACAAATTATCGAAGCCATTGTTCTGCAACACCAATGAGCCCTTCTGATGGATTTTCTCAGTTGCCTTCAGGCAATATGGTTATGTTATGTTCTCTTAAGTCAGTCTTCAGACTTAAGAGGTGAGGAGCAAAAATTCTTTGTGTAATGGAAAGCTTCTTCTCAATCCCCCCCATAGAGAACATAAAGCCTTTGCCTACCCTCCTCTCTGATATTTGTTTATGAAAGGCAAGAAATTATATAATGATTGTGGCCCAAAGAGTTTGTGAGAAGACACAGCTGAAAAATAAGCTGTTCTATGTTTTTACTATAAAATTCCTAGTGATAAACTTAATAAGACTAGATTTTAAATTATCTTTCAACTTTTCCTACACACAGTGGTTGAGACTTGTGTTTGTGGTCGTCACAGATAACTCACAGTAAACCATTTTGAAAGAGTCACAGGATGCCATTTTTCATGGACAACAGTAGTCAAGTTGCAGGATCGTGAGCAACGGTATAGCCACAATTAAATAAATGCTGTATTAGGGAATTGTAAAAGCAAGAAGTTCTATAATTTTTAAGTGAAAAAAAGATTTTGAAGAGCCATGAAATTGTAAATCCACTCAGTATTTTTAAATCTTGATAATCAGAGTTGTAATCTGAAACACCCTGAATATTTTGTTGTCACTTTTATGTCATGATGTAATACTCTCTCAAATTTCTCTGAGAATATTAAATATACTCCTGTTTTTCATGTGCGTCTGCCCTATAGAATCATTCTTCTAAGGTACTAATTCTATTTATTGAATTTGTTGGCTTCAGGCCTTCCCTTCACTTTATCTCATGCAAGACAAGAGTAAAAATGGAGGCCTATTTATCCCAATATTTAAAAGTTATACATCAACTTAACAAACTATTAAATATGTCTTACACTTCTACCTTACCAAGCATACCTTTAGAAACATAAAAGGAGAAAAATGTATGTAACACTAGGTTTTTATATTAGTAAAGCTGGTAAAATATCAAAGATTACTATATATTTATTATTATAGATGTTGATGTTTGGGATCATTTTGAGGCCAGCAATG
Organism: Micronycteris hirsuta; assembly: GCA_004026765.1. Classification (NCBI taxonomy): domain Eukaryota; kingdom Metazoa; phylum Chordata; class Mammalia; order Chiroptera; family Phyllostomidae; genus Micronycteris; species Micronycteris hirsuta. The sequence continues at coordinate 29,008 of PVJI01009760.1, read as the reverse complement.
TTTACATTGGTAATAATTACCAACATGTATAAAGTCATACATTTGCTACATATTTTTAAATAAAATCTGTTTGTCTTGCTGTCAAAAGAGCTAATAATCTTGTTTACTAGTCAGGATGTTCACAGGATGTGCTTCTTATTCACAGTAGTGATCTAATGCAGGAGTCAGCAAACAGTGGCTCCCAGGCAGAATCCGCCCCGCGGCCCGTTTCTACGCTACTTATAAGCTTACAATGGCTGTTAGCATTTTAAAAGATTTATAAAAGGCATACAAAGAAAAATATGCAACAGCAACTACATGTAGTTTGCAAAGCCAAAATAATTTCATATTTGGTCTTTTACAGAAAACGCTTGATGTAATGATTAAAAATTAAAGTACAGTTGTATTTTAAGTATAAAGAATTAGGTATGTACTTAGCACAAATTTAAATTAAAACAAATATAAACACTGATTGCTAAAATTATTTCCTACATATTTCCAAATAGATATTTTCTCTCTGAAAATTTTTAAAAATATATTTCTTAAATTTCAAATGTAAAAAGTAAATTATCACAAGTATCAAGCTATTCACAATTTGGGGATTCAATATTTAGCAAATTATCAATTAAAGAATTAGTAGTGGGCTTCACACATAATAAAGTTAAACCAAAATATATACAAATGTAAGAGTAATATGAATGAAAATAAAAATATTTCTCAGTTACAGGTATCAATTTGTGAATACTTCTAAAACTACACATTGAAACACAAAGAGAATCAAGAAAAATAACACTTGGCAATACACATCATGATCCACAATTCTATTACCTTTGTGATATCTGAGAGAAAGAATTAATATAATAATTATTCTTTTCCCTCTGTTCTCTTAGTGATTCTATTACTTAAATCCTCACCACACTTCAGATAAAGCATCTGTTGCTGGCATTGGCAGCAAATCCCACAAAATTTTACTGTTTGAACTTTCAGACATAGTTGCCTTGTGTTTTGAGGTCATAGAAGAAATGGTGTGTATGCTTCCTATTAGTTAATCTCAGCAGGATAGGTGTGTACTCTAAAGTGTGGTGTCTTTATATTGTGGGGTCCTGGGCTCAATTCTAAGAAATAGCTCTTTAAATTGTTTTAGTTATCATGTATTATTTGGTGTTCACGTGTTGTCACGCTTACCATTGACATAGTGGAAAATTAACTGTGTCATTCCACAGCACAGATGTAGTCTGTAGACTACACAGGTATAGTCTCCTAGTATTTATAGGGAATGGAAACATGTAAAACTGGAAGTGGGTGCTTTCCCACTAGAAGGCTATAGGTCCTTATCTTTGTTTGGTATTTTAAGTTACCAAGGACAATGTTCTCTATCTCTAATGCTGACAGTGTGAATGCATCATGAGTAAGTCCTCCTCTAATTCATACTCCACCTCCCTCCTAGCACAGCAGCATTTCTTGCAGGAGAGGAACAGAAAGGTGAGTCCATTCAACATCATCATTGGGGTATCTGTTAGTCCATTGCTAATCCTGACCCTTGTCTAGGTTACCTTCCTTTTGATTGACTAGATAATTTACTCGAAATTACTGTAGTAACTGTCTCCTTGTGTGTGTGTGTGTGTGTGTGTGAATTTTTAAATTGATTTCCTCCAGTCTATGTGCCAACTATTGAATTTGATTTTCTTATTTATCTTAACAAATTCCGTGTCTTTATATTTCTAAGAATTTCTCAGAATGGAATTTTTTTTGTTTGTTTTTAGGATTTTTTGGATATATGCAATCACTATATAGAGAGATAAATGATATGTAGTTTTTAGATAAATATACAAGTATTTATATAAAATATTCATATAAATACACACATATACATTTCTGTCATTGTAAGACATTTGGGCTGAAGGAATATTAAATATGATAGTTGCATATCGACTTGATGTAGTTTCCTTAACCTGCTTAAATAATTGTCATTCAAGAGTTCATTTGAAGTAAGAGTTTTAAAATTATAAAAAGAGCTAAGAAGCAAGACATCTATTTTATGAATAGGTATTTACCTCACTCAGGAAATTTTGATTCTTTTATGGAAAGCCTTCTCCAGTGGAGCCTACATTTTGAAAGTTTATATTGAAGCTTCACTATCTACAACCTTTCTGAGATTTTGGTTAAATTAAGAATTTTTCCTGGAGATCCTTTCTATAAAAAGTCATGCATGCAAGACTGCTTTACAACCTCACCAGGTGCAGTGAAGAGACACAGTTACTGTGGCGTGGAGGCTCAAGTTCTTTCATGTGGCTGCAGATTCTGAAGTGAAGTTTGGGTCTATGAGTAAGCTTCCCAGTGTCCTAATTTTTGATAGGATAGGGACTATGAAAACATTTCAAGTTTTCATGAGCACTCGCAAACACACTGTATCTCTATGAAGGCCAGACTTCTTCACAACTTTAGGATTTATTGTCATTTATTGATAATTGAAGCCAGAATATTGATATCAACTTGTAAAATACCTAGAAGCACTTATCTAAACAATAGCTCAGTCACTTTTTTTGTTTTATCATATTTTACTTTAGACACTATCAAATATCTTTCAAAAGAGCATGTTTTATCATGTATAAAAGGAAAATTATTCATTACATAATGAGGAGAGTTTGTATTTAGGAATTGTAGTCCCTGCTGATAAGTGTTCCCCAATATCACTTGGTATTAATTCAATTTAAATGTGTTCAAATCCTTCACTGTTGCTTTCAAGGAATGAAAAGCAGGCTGAGAATGATTAGTAGACTCCTCTAAATGTATTTTCCTCATAAACTGCAGCAACATCCTGATTTCAAGTAATTTAATAGAATGCATTCACATTTCTTTGTTACAATGCATTTCTCTGTATGGAACAACACATTCCTGAATACAGTGGACAAAAGGCTTCTTTTACAGAAATATCAATATATAATGCCATTTTCAGTTATAGAGTGGTAATGCATGTTTTAAAAAAATTTATTGTTGTTTAGTTACAGTTGTCCTGCCTTTTTCCCCATTACTCTCCCCTGCCCTCCCCCCACTATTCCCATAGTCAACGCCCCCTCCATTGTCCATGCCCATACGTGAGTCTTCTATTCATGTTCCTTCATTTGCTCCTTCCTCTTCTTTCTACCACTATCCCCTCCCCACTCCTCTCTGTTCACTGTCAATTTGCTCTTTATGTCCAAGTCTCTGAAAGATTCTGCATAGAATTGTTTTATTCTACTTAACTAACTTTCTAGTTCTATTGGCTTAATCTTTGTTAGCTTCAGTTTTCTAATATCTATAAAGAAGTTTTAAATAGGATTTTTCTTGTGTAATTGTTGTATATTTGATATAATGCATATAAGCAAATTAATTAGATGGTTCAATTAAAGCCAAGAACATATTATTAGCCCATGATAAATGTTGAATCGGTATTGTTTTTAGTTATTGGCAGCTTTTAAAGATACTATATGCCAAGCACTGGTTGAATAGCTGTGTAGTTTACCAATACTATCTCATTATCTCATGGTTTTAACATCTGTGTTTATAAAAGTGAATTCAGTGCCTGAAATATGATGCAGGTAGGCAGAAGAGTATGTGTTAGAGACACAATCTTGATTCCATAAAAGCATAATGTGTAATTCTGTACTGTCAATTGTTACATTTAGTTCATCAAACAAAGAATTTATTCAAGAAAGGGCGGGGTAAAAATCATAGATATTAACTATATATGAGGTCCACTAAATACATACGATGTTTTCAAAAATAGGTTGTCTGATCTACAATATATAGAGGATGTGAGCATATAAATACAAGAGGGGACGATTTTAAAAAAGATAAAAACTAAAAGGGAAAGATGTCAGCTTCATTGTATTATTCAAAATAGTGTTTTAAAATAGATACATTCAAATTGGTGAGTATAAGAAAGAGCGAATAGGGAAAAAGAGATAGAGACAAAAAGAAAGCACGCACATGTAGTCACGGCTAGTGCTAGTCACGTGTCCTGTTACAAGTAGATGGCCTCCCAGGAAAATGTCTTCCGGCCATAGCAGTGATCTCCTCTTTGTTTTGCTGGTGGAAACAAGACACTCAAACTCATATTTAAAATCTATCAGCCATACACATCATTATTATTTCTATCTTACTGCAAAGAATATAAAGGCTCAAGAAAGAAATTATCCACTGATACCTGGATTATATGTAGAGTAACCGGGATTCAAGCTTAAATCTATTTGATTCCAAATTTTTTCACAGCATTGATGTTCTTTTTCACTTTTCTTGAAAAGTGAGGACCCTCTGGACAAATATCACACCTCTATGTGTGATTTTTCTTTGTTTCACTGGCATCTAAGACAGTGCTTTAATAAGTTACAGACACTAATTTGGAGTTTTGTTGAAATGACAAATGAATAAAACAATGAAGAATTTCAGTGGCAAAAAACTCTTTAAAAGGCATTTAATTCCATGTTCATACAGTTCTAAAAGTTCAAAATGTTGTGTCATTGGATAATACACTAAAGTAATTTTGTATTGTGAGATTTCTTTTTCAGTTCCCTGAGGATGGAAATCATGTCTTATTTTGCTTTGTTTCTACAACTATAGTGACTGGAATTTCAATGAATGTTTCCTGAGTTGATGAATGGGTTTATATGTGGGTCAAATAGAGAGCCAAGTATGCATAGTTTTATATTTTGCATTGGGGACATTGTATAAATATTTTTGGAAACAAATGTGCTGTGTATGTTTCTTCTTATAATGCAGAAAATCTTTAACATAATTGTATATTACAGGTGAGATCATATGGTATTTGTCTTTCACTGCCTGGCTTATTTCACTTAGCATAATGCTGCTCTCCAGTTCCATCCATGCTGTTGTAAAAGGTAGGAGCTCCTTCTTTCTTTCTGCTGTGTGGTATTCCATTGTGTAAATATTCCAAGCTTTTAAATTATTAAAAAATAAACTAAAAAGAAAATATAGAAATACAGGAACAATTTTTCTCTTCATCAAGATCATTGCAATTACAATTTTCATGGGATATGTAGTCTTAATAACACTAGTAGCCAGCAGTTAAATAATGATGCATTTAGGTTGTAAGCAAATATACAAGCACAGGAAAAATCCATAAATGTATGTATTGTTGAGTCTGACTTTATAATTTAAGTTGCACCATATGAGAGTTGAATACTTGTCCTTTTTTTCCCCTACAAAACCAGCAATTTTCTGTGTTTGTACGAAAAGAATGAAGGACATTTTGTTATTGTTGTGTTGTTACTTATTCTGAACATAATGTTAATTGGGTTCAGAGCTGTAAAAAATAGAATCTCAGTTTTGTTGTAGGGATTAAAAGACTGTTGGAGAATAATAAAAATCCAACAAATTGTAGCTATTTGTTTCCTAATAATAAATTAGAATTTTAGCTACCATGTTGTCAAAAGAATACTTATGTTCAGGAACTGGCCTCCCACTATTGATTCTTTTCTAAAATATACATTATGCCCATATTGTTATTCAGATGTTCTGAATATGAGCTAATTCAGATAAAGAAGAATGTAGATGTTACCAAAGGTTTAATGTTTGACTTTCATTTCTAAATGTCACATACACACACTTGAAAAAAGATTCCCTTCAGGAAAATTTCTGAGAAGAAGCCCAAGAGTTTTCTTGCTCAATTCTTTGCCAAACAAAACCTCTGCACCTTTCAAAATTCATTTCAGATGTACTCCCAAGGAGTACAATTGTCTGATCTGCACCTCAAGTGGGTTATAAGGCACGCTGACCTATTTTGTGTATGCTGAGTGTGGCTCTTTTGGGGATGTTGACAGAAGTTTTGTATATAACACAGGTTCAGAAAGTACAGGAGAAATCTGCATAGAAGAGAAGCGAAATACATTTTTAATTTAAAATGATGCCAGAGCCTCCAATTTTTCAAGTGTCAAGAAAATAAAATAATTAAGGCAGTATGAAGTACATTTTTTTGCAAATACATTAAACTGAAAGCCAATTATAGAAGAAAAAATTTCAAGTCTGAAATAAGCAAAAATGCCCTTGACCTAATTAAATCATCACTGGTATAATAATTTAGATTTAGTTTGCTACTTGTCCCTCTGTTTTTCTCGCTGTACTTGCCAAGAGTATCACTCAGGAGCATATTCTGAGTTTATTTTTCAAGTGCTGATTTATATATATCATGTTTCATGTATTTTTTTCTCGTCCTTATAAGACATCTGTTTTTTTCTCAGTACTGGGTCCTATGAGGCACGTGGAAGATATCAAACCCCAAACCCTCTCTTGGTCTCTGGCTTTACTCTGCCAAAGAAAGTTGTGCTGGGAATTATTTTTAAGTTCTTTCTTTTATGACTCTTCACTTGGTTGTTTCCAAAATGTCAATTTTTTCCTCCAAACCATTTCCTTAATGACTGCCAGCTTCTGAAAGGGATGTGGGACTTAATACCTAAGTTAACCACATGATCCCCAAGGACTGACAGGATTGGGCTTCAATTCTTCCAGCTTTCAGTAGGAAATGGCAGCCCTGGTGCCTGGGTCACTTGCTGAGGACAGAAAAGAAAAGAGTACTTGAATAGTTTCATGGATCAAAGAAGCAAAACTGTCAGGTACAAACAGAACTGAAGACGACATTTTGCAGAACTAGGAATCACTGTTTGAAAATAAGATTCATGGCTGGAGGCAGGTGACAGGATTCAGTGGTGAGCTGTCCTCACTCACAAACTAGAATTACCTGCACGTCAGACAAGCTGAGATCATGTGTGCTTAGTCAAGGGATCTGTGGCAAGGCAGAGCTAGACAGAGCACACAGGTGGCATTTTAGATTTGTGAAGAGTCATAAAATACCTTAAGACTGAAAGTAATTATGGTTTTTTCAGAGATACCTAGATTTTAACCATGTTTATATGTATCATGTAAACATTAGCTGAAGAAACTTTACTGGGTTAATCCATTATTACACATTATCACTAAGTAGGAATCTGAACAAGGTTTCCTAGGACCCTTGTATTAACCTAACACCAGATTGTCAGTTCTGGGAGGTACAAGCTTCATTGACTTGATGTATGAGAATGATTAAATGTTAGAACATGTAATCCTGAGGGACTGTGGACTCCAGTGCTAGCTCCCTCCCCTACTTCTCTTTTAACTGAAGAAATTGAGAACTTGGCTTGAAGTGACAGGGAGGGAAACAAGGAAACAAAGTGAAATTCTTCACCCCAAGCATAGTGCCCACTGCGCCTTCCATGCCTGCAGACAAATTTTGAACCTCAACCTTTCAAAATAGGCATTTATTATAATGATGTATAATTATATGCCATATCTACTTACTGTATTAATATAATATGTTTTGGGGTTTTAAGTTTCATTTCTATACACATATATATGTGTGTGTAGGACCTAGGCATCTTTAAGTAATTTTGAGGGAGTCCATGAGTTCCTTCCATTTCCAACATCACATTTGTGTGAGGCTAGATTTCCTTCATATAAATCAATGAAAACAACATACACAACAGATTGAATTTAGAAGCAGGTATGAGAATTCAAATAAAGTGTTTTGCAAAAATATAAGATGATGCCACCCTTCTTAATAAATAAGTTGTTTTGGAAATTATAGATTTTTATAGAAATATACTAGTCATGACAAAGGTAATAACTTTTTATTGTTACTTTTATGTAAATAAGCAAATAGTTCTTAAATGTGTCAGTTTTAATATGTAATACAATAACTATCAAGAGATGTAAGCCATATAAACAAAATATCTTTGGTATCCTCAATAATTTGTAACAATATAAAGAGGTTCTGAGAGCAAAAACTTTGAGAATCTCTGAACTAAGACATCCATGAAGTGACTTAGAGGGAGAGTTGTGGGCACGAAAAGGTCCTATCCTGACTGGTTACCTGTGACATCCATGGTTTTGGAGGGTTTGAGAGAGGACAGCTAACAGTACAGAATGCAGAAGACAGAAATGCTCACACAGAAGCAGTATACCAAAGCCAGGGGGCAATAAAGCTACCATGAATGCACAGAGGGCATGAGTGAAAAAAGAGATCCCAGGGAGGGAAGGCCTGGAAGCGGCCAGTACAGACGGGCCCTAGGTCAGTGTGTGGTGGCCACACCCTTCCCATGATGGGCTAAGTAGAGGCATTAAAAATGAGCTGCCGTGTTCCCTTGGGGATGGTTATATTTTCAGGGAAATGAGACTATTCCCGGGTCTTCCTCATGTTCTTATGTATATAACCCAAGCAAGACTTGAAGAAAACAAATTATAGAAGCCATTTTATTTTTGTATTTCACACACACACACACACACAATTTGTATATGTGCTTGGTGGGAACCGTCACTCCTCTGCTCCAGTACACAAACTCAGGCAGGCCCGCGAGGCTTCTGATCACTTTCAAGGAAGTCCTATAACCGCTTTAAACTGCAAGCATTGCCTCAGTAAAGCAGTTGAAAAGTTGGGTGGTGTGTAATAAGCAGATCTACCACTAGACTGTTCTCTTCTTTTGACCTACCACTAGGTTTAAAGTTAAGTCTTCTTCTCAATCACTTGCATTCCAGTTTGAGGACTGCTCGGAACCAGTTTCCTGCAGCGGAACAACGTGCAGTCTCTCCTTCCTCGCCTTGCCTGGCTTCTCTTTGCCCAGCAGTAACCGTGTATTTCCCTCTCTCCATTGTTGTGGGGTTACTAATGCCACAGAGTTTCATTTTCTCGGGACCTGGCAAATATTTAAGGCTGACGCGCATGGGGGCACTTTTGTGGATTTCCTGGAGATTGTCTGGCTGAGTTTAACTGTGACTCTCTTCATGTAGATAGGACATGTGGATAGGACATCTCCTTAAATGGGCACTGCCAGTACCTTCTCAACCTTGGCTCCCAAAGCTTAACTCCATAGGCCACTGGGGTCCTTTCAGGGTTTTAAAAAACTACTCCAGACTGAAATTTCTACCAAGGTTTCATGTGTACTCCCCTGGGTCATTTATGTTGGACTTGTCATCAAAGTGCAGGCACACCCTGCTATTACAGAAGACTTCAGGTATGTGATGTGCCTGTGTATGGGCTGGGGAGGCTGAAATCCTCATCACTCCTTCCAAAGAAATCCTCTGTACTCCTTGACCTTTATGTACTGCTGCTAATAGTAACAGGGTTCAAAGTCAAATGGCCAGTGTTTGGTTAGCTAATCCAAAACTTTGCTGTTGATGCGCACCTCCTTTGTAATGAAGCATGTGCTGTAGATTGATGCGTTAGTTGAAGCTTTCCAATTTAAGGCCCTCTTGCACATCCTGATGATGAGCTTGCTTTAATGGAAGAAAGCTGCTTCTCCTTGCAACATGAAAGAGAACTTTGACAGTAAATGTATTGATATTATGGCATTAAATATAAGAAATATTGTTCACATTATGACCCAGAACACAAATAAGCATAAATATGTATGGATTTACACACACATACATCCACACACATCAGAAGTTGCCCAAAATCTAATTCTCTCAGACTTTATTCTTAATACAACTTTTCTTAACCCTCAGTGTGATTATTCGTTTTTCAATATTATTTCTTTTTTTCTCTCAATATAAATCTCCCTCATGTAGTTTTTTCTGTACTGAGCCATTGTTTGGGGCTTCAAGCCAAAGGAAAAAAAAAATAAATTGGGAAAAATGTTCTCATCTTGGGCCAATCATAGTTACCAATGTAATGGAAGATTTATTTGGGAGGATTAATCTTCCCTTTTAGAGTCATGAGAGGCTGGTAGCCAGGGGCCAGCCTGAAACAACATTTTGAAAAGTGGGTACTGGAAGGCATTGTTTTAAAGCCTGTAAGAACCTTTAAAATAATAAAATTACCATGTTTTTTTTCAGAGTAGGTAATGGCACTGAAGTCATCAACTTTCTTAGCTACCCTAAACAATAGCTCTTGTACACTTAAACATGAATCTTTGAATTATTCTGTCTCCTACACAAACCATCTAGATTCTGCATATTCTGCAAACATGTGATGATATGTTTTCTAGGAGCAAAGCCTCCTGTGTTCAGTGATGCACCAAAATACATGATCGTGGAAGTTAGAATAAAGATAAAGCTCACCTGCAAAGGAAAAATTAAGAAGGAAAAAAAGTGGGACCCGCCAAAACTGCTGTTTTATTTTGTGATTTTTCCCTATAACTGATTCTGTTTACGTGCAAGTCTGCACAAACAATAATTGGTATATTTTCTCAGGGCCCACTCAAGGTCAAAAGTTGTGTTACAAGGAGGGTGGGAGGAGAAAACAAAAAACTGAAATTATCTTCTGGATTGCAGTCTTCCCCCATTAGGTGAGTGTTCTAGGAACCCATCTGTGTCAGTGGACCAGCTGAGGGTCAGCTTCAGTGAATTTTTTTGAAGACTCTTTCAACATGTTTGCCCCTTTTGTGATGGGTGATTTACTAGCGCACCTGCTCATACTGTGCTGAGTGGTCAGCAGGTTTTGATGAAAAATGGCATGGCCCCCGTTATCCACTGCCCCTATTCACCTGATCTTGCCCAAAGTGCCTTTTCCCCCAATGAAAAAAGTTCTTAAAGGGAAATGTTTTGCCAGTGTGAAAGAGGTGAAGCAAAAAACGACAGAGGCACCAAAAGGTAACAAAGTTGATGCATTCAAAAACTGTTTTGAGCAGTGGAAAAAACGTCTTGATGGGTATATAGCATCAAATGAAGAGTACTTTGAAGGAGACTGAGGTTTAAACATTTAAGAATAAATACTTTTTCATAAATAAATTCTGGTTTTTGGGGAGCCCATCAATAGGTATCTTTTATGTCCTGTATTGGTTTTAGGCTGCCATATAAGTACCATAGGCTTGGTGGTTTGAACCACAGAGAATTCTATTTCTTCCTAATTCTGGAGACAAGAAGTCCAAGATTAAAGAGCCAGCAGCTTGATGTCTGTGAGGTCTTCCTCCTTGGTTTGTAGATTGCTGTGTCTTCTCTTGTGTCTTCATCTGGCATTACCTCTGTGTCTGTCTGTGTCCTAATATGTTCTAATAATGACACCAGTTATATTGGCTCAGGACCCACCCTGAACACCTCATTCTAACTTGACCTCCATAAAAACCTTATCTCTAAATACATTTGGAAGTATTGGGTGTTGGAACTTTGACACATAAATTGGTGGCGGTGGAGTGGTGTATAATTCAGCCCATTATACTCTTCCTTCAGTTATAGACCTCTGCTAACCTTTTACTCACGCTGACAAATGATGTTGGTATCTGGATCATAATTTATTTCTTCCTCACTCCTGCCATCGCCATGAATGACACCACCTCATGCGGACAACGGTTCCATCCCTACGATCATCACATGGACCTCACGTTAACAGTTGACTTCTATTGTCGGCCCCGCTGGCAGCTTTTAGAGCCCATCACCACTGCACGCATGCGTCCCAGAGCCTACTGTCCAGCCGACGCTCCCCACTCTTCTAATTTTTTCAAACTTTATACTTACCACATTTTTCTTCACCCTCATTTTATGATTCCTTTCTCAACTCTTTTTCTTTCAATATAAATCCCTTTGTTTTAATTTATTCTCTCCTGAGCCATTATTTGGTCTTTAAACCACTAGAAAAAAATAATTAGACCAAAATTTCCCATCGCTTCTCTCACATACTGGCTGTTAAGTACGTGTATTTATATTCTATCGCTAAATAACAAATTATGACAACTTCAGTACTACCACCCCGCCCCACCGCAAATTATGAGTTCACAGCATCCATGGGTCAGAAGTCCAAGGGGGTGTTAGCTGTTACCTTCTTTTTAGGAACTCACTGGCCTGAGATTAAGATACCGGCCAAGACTGCAAACTCATCTAAGGCTGAGGGTTCTCTTCCAACCTTACTAATTATTGGCAGAATTTATTTCCTCCTTGTTTTCTCATGGAGTCCCTGTTTTCTTGCTGAGCAGCTAGGGATTGTTCTTTGCACTGGAGGCCATACTCATGTCTTTGCCATGTGGCCACTTCCTCTCAAAACGTGGCACTTTACCTCATCTTTGGTACCAGGGTAAGTTTTTGTTGTTTTCATTGTTTGAATCAAAGTCAACTGATCAGTAACCTAATGATGGGAATAATTCTCATCATATTCAATCTTCTACCAACACTAACAGGATTTTATAGGGTGTACACAGGAGAGAACAGGAATCTTAGGGACTCACTTAGAATGCTGCCTACCCCAAACATGATATCTAGAAATTTATTTTATCCTACCTTATTCAAGATAAATTTGGTGTTGCTAGAGACTAAATAAATATTTGTTTAATGAATTAATGAAAAGATGATTGAGAAAAAAAACAACAAGTCTCAGTATTCTGATCTTTGGTTTCCCTTTAGATCTTCTCCAATTCTAATATTAAGTGATAATGTGATCATGCATCTTTTTTAAACATTTTTTATTGTTGTTCAAGTATAACTGTCTCCAGGTTCCCCACCACCACTTCCCCTCTAGTCATCCCTACTTCCCACCACCGATCCTACCCTCCTTTGGCTTTGTCCATGATCCTTTATAATATTCCTTGATGACCCTTCCCTCTTTTCTTCCATTATCCCCTCCTACCTCCCCTCTGGCTACTATCAGTTTGTTCTTTTTTTTTTTTAAAGATTTTATTTTTTTATTTATTTTTAGAGAGAGGGGAAGGGAGGGAGAAAGAGAGGGAGAGAAACAGCAATGTATGGTTGCCTCTCACATGGTCCTCATGGGGACCTGGCCCACAACCTAGACATGTGCCCTGACTGGGAATTGAACCGGGACCCTCTGGTTCCCAGCCCACGCTCAATCCACTGAGCTACACCAGCCAGGGCCAAGTTTGTTCTTAATTTCAGTGTCTCTGGTTATATTTTGCTTGCTTGTTTGTTTTGTTGATTAGGTTCCACTTATAGGTGAGATCATAAGGTATTTGTCTTTTACCACCTGGCTTATTTTGCATAAAAAATATGCCTTGAAATAATAAAATATAATAATGCCTTTAAAATCAGTTCTATAGCTTGTATAAGTTAGTTTGCATTTATAGTAAAGGATGTAAACATGAAAAACTTAGACCTCATTGTGAAATAATCACTGGACTACTGAGTTAGTACTTATAAATTATTTATGGGCTTTGTTATGTCGCAGTGAGAGAAAAGAAGTATACAGACATCAACCAATCTGAATTAATTAATCCACCTCACACTATTTTATAATTTATATTTAGATTAATTTCCTTATACTGTTTTATACTTTATATTTTAAGGTGTATGTTATATATGTGCACACACACACACACATATATATATGCATATATACACACATATATATTCCTAAACTCTATTGTGATTGAGGGCAAGGTCTGTGTTTTATTCATCTTTGTCTTTTTAGCACCCAGTAAAATATCTAGAATATGAAAATTACTAGTTTTTAATGAATGAAATCATGAATTAACTAATGAGTGAATAATTTACATATAGAACACTAAAAAGTTTGCAAAGGTAAGATACATTCTTAATCATGATTTTCAACAGCATTTGGAAATCTAGAAAAAGAGTTCCAGAAAGAGGTTAAATACTAAATTTACAGATTTGAGATGCATTCACAAACAAAGTTTTGTTTTATAAATGAAGCTAATGTTATTATCAATTTTGACCCTTTTTACCACAAGACTTCTGCATATAGGGTCCTTTTTACAAAGCACCCTATATGTTTCTGTATTGGCAGTTTTCGCATTATCTTCACTTTCTGTATCAATCCTTTTACCCTTCTCATGTGTAGTACACACCCATATAGACGAAACATTATAAATCATAGGAATACTGCCCTGTACTTCAAAAGTCATAAAATATTCCTGCTAACTACCACATAAAGGGTACAATAATGTGGTCTCATTTTACCTTTACGGGCAAGCATGTCAATCCATGTTTCTTGTGTTCTAATTAAGTCAATGCCACCATTGTTTGCAGACCATACTCTAAAAATATTTGTACATTAACTTCTCATTCTGTTTCCTCAAATAAAAACAGTTTACCTCATCACTGTATTTTGAAATTTTAACCTTTTTAAGACCTAGCTCATATGTCATCTCTTTGCTGAAGTGTATTTAAACATACCAAGAAGTGCGTTTCTCTTCTCTGGTCTTTTGACACATATTGTTTTCAACTTCCTTACATACAACTTCCTTCCTTATTATTTGCAGTCATGCCATAGTTTTTTTTTTTTTTACATATTTTATAACTTCTTATTGAATAAAAGGCTTTTTTTAAATATCAGTGATTCTCTGTTTTGGAACTCACCTTTCTCTGAGATGGCACAAAATACAGTAATAAATAATATAAATACCTAAACACCTCCACTGAGATGGTTTCAGAGAAGTTTGACTAGAGAGTTGGTAATAACCTGGTGGTAATGAACTTCCCCTCCCTTAAAGTGTCAGATGAGACTGCATGGAGAGCCTGGGCTTTCATCCTAACTTGTTGGTAATGAGGAGACCTTGGTATTCTCCACTTGGGTGATATTAGAGGAAACTTAGAAAATGAAAACTTTCACTACTGTGTAATGCTAATAAAGTAACTCTATCCTCAGTCACAGAAGTACCACTAGAGGCTCCACAGGGAACAGTAACAAGGCAATTCTATCCCTCAGTCAAGGAGATATCAGTGCAGACCCAGTAGTAGTAAGGCAGAACTCTCGCTTCTGCTCAGCTGGAATTAAGAACATCCCTTACATGGAGATGTAGTGGGGAGTGTAGACTTCTATCTCCACTGGTGTTCATAAGGCTCTACTGCACTGCCCCCTGTTAGAGTGATGGCAGAGAAAGCCAATAATACAGAAGGTTTAATTAAGATTGAGATTCATAATAAAAAATGTACAGATTTCAATTTTTTTAAAAGTATTTTTATTTTCCTAAGTTTTTTTTTAAAGATTTTATTTATTTATTTTTAGAGAGAGGAGAAGGGAGGGAGAAAGAGCAATGTATGGTTGCCTCTCACAGGGCCCTCACTGGGGACCTGGCCCGCAACCCAGGCATGTGCCCCGACTGGGAATCAAACCAGGAGCCTTTGGTTCCCAGCCCGCGCTCAATCCACTGAGCTACACCAGCCGGGCTCAGATTTCAATTTTTTAAAAAAAGCACTCATTATACCAAAAATCAATGTCTTGAACTTAATTAAAAGAGAATTAATAAAAAAAACTGTGGTGACAAATACTAGAATTATAAAGATAAGGCAGCCTTTGTAAGAAATACTTCCATAAGCAATTATAAGCACAATAAAAACAAGAATATAAAAAGTCTAAGCAAAAAAATAGAAAGTTTTAGAAATAGAATAGAAATAGGCCCCCCGTGAAAAACCTAGAAAAAGCAAAAAGCAAAATAAACTCAAAGAAAGGATATGGAGAAGCTAGATCATTCCTACAATTCTGGTAGAAATATAATGTTTCTGGTAGAAACATTATAGCCACTCTGGAAAACAATTTGGTAGTTTCTTAATAAAGTAAATATTCATCTACCATACAACCCAGAAATTTTACTCCTTTGCATTTACTCCAGGCATATGAAAATTTATGTTCACACAGAAATCCGTACATGAATGTTTATAGCATCTTTATTTGTACTAGACCAAAATTAGAAAAACACAGCTGTGCTTCAACTGGTGAATGCTTAAACAGACTGCAGTGCATTCATACCATGGAGTACTGCTCAGCAATAAAAAGTAGTGAACTATCAATACACATAACAACTTGGATGAAACTCCAATAATACACTGAGTAAAAAAGTAATCTATCCCTATAAGTTAAACACCATATGATTTAGTGTATATAATACTCTGTAAGTGGCAAAATTATAGCAATGAACATACTTGTGGTCGACATAGTTTAAGAGTGGATAAAGAAGCTATAAGCAACAGAAGAATCCTTATGGTGATGGAAAATTCTTTGTCTTGACAGTTCAATGTCAATTATCTTTGTTGTGATATTGTTTTATAGATTTAAAATATTACTATTTGGTGAAATAGGATGAAGGATATATGAAATGTCTCTGCATTGTTTCTTACAACTGCATGTCAATCTATAATAACCTCAAAATATTGCTTTGTTTAATGAAAATCCATGCTGAGTTAGGTCTTTCAGACACTGACAGACAATACAGGGATCAAAAGAATAATTCACGAAAGTTGTGTAAGGCTTTCTCTGCATTATGCCAGAATTCCAGAGGAAAAGTCCTTGGTTAATTAAGTAAATCCACTTTTCAGTGGTGTGAGTGATGTTTTGATGATATTGATTTGGTTAGAGGAACAAGCAATACCCAAATTATGTTTGAACAATCATTCCTTATCCTCACAGAGTTTCCAAACAAAGTACCCACACAAAGATAAATAGGACAAAGTTACCATTTTGCCCAGAAGCAAAATGCTCTGTACCTGCCAATTCCGAGCTGAGGTAAACTTGGGCGAGCCATCAGGTGGGGCCGTTCTTAGAATGCAATGGAAGAGTTCAGGAGCTCCGGGGCTGCCAGTGGTAGCCACGCCAGAGGCAGAATCTCTGCTGTGCTTGTTTCCTTTCGTCTCTGTCCTGTCTGAAACCTGGCTCTCCAGAACTCCCATTGGTATTTTCACCATTCCATAGTTGCCTAATGTATTTACTCTCTGTGTAGGTTAAGCAGAGATGTTTCTGTTGTTCATAATCAAGAATGCTTCTGGTACTATAAGTACAGAACACACAGTGGATATTCAAAAAATCTGGGATTAGTTATTTTGCCTGTTTGGGGATGAAACTAAATACAATCCTTCTTGATTTCAGGAATATGATTCCGCAGACAGTGATTTGCAAAGATGAATTTTCTAATTAAATTACCAACTGTGTTCTCCTGGAATAAATTGTCCTTTGAAAGTAAGTCTTTATAAAACTGAAAGTCCTCTGCTTCAGAACAGTAATAAAGAAAAGAGTAATTTCAGAACAATGGAGTCAGTTGGATATTTTTTAGGATGACAAACAGCCTAAAAAAGAGAGAATGGCTAGCTCAAAAACCTAAGTTCTCAATGAATAACCTGAAATCCCCAATTTTCTCTGAATACTACAGCTATAGATGTAGGCCTACAGGAGCCAAGACTCAAATGCAAAATTTGAACCTGTAGTCTGCCAAATTATAACACCAGTTGAATTCAACTGACTCACCAGATCTCTTTAGGGAATGTGAGAGCTTTGATTAGGATGCAGCATGAGTCCAAGAGCTGCTGTTGGGCCCATATAGAAAAATTTAGGAAACATTGTATATCCTGTATCCTAAACCCCACAGGGCTTCCCTTGTTACTGGAGACATTCCTTCTTCCCTTGGTTTTGACTGTTTCACTTTGTCTATAAATGCTCTACCCCCTAACTTGAAGAAATTATTTCTTTTAAAAAAAGACAATTGTCTTGATTCCCCATCTGTTATATTTCATTATCTTTAGATTTTTTTTTATTTTTATCTGCTGAATTTGTAGACATGATAGGGCATACCATACTCGGGAGTGCTTGTGCTAGTTCTGACAGTTGGGGACACTTTAATTACACAGCTTGCTGACCAAAACCTGGATTCAATGATATTGCACACTAAATGAAGTTGAAATAAGGTATTTTTCTTGGTAAAATGGAATTCAAAGATTTAGTCATGAGAAATGCTAGAGAACATTTGTCACTTTGACCTGGTCTTTTACTATGTTCCTCAACATGGCCTAGAATAGATAATGAGGTGCATGCCAGAATATTTGCAAAGTGATTTCATAGCTTTTTTTGCATTATTTTGTTTTTGTAAAGTACTATAATTTATGGGAGAAGATGCTGTTGAAACGAACATCCTGATAGAAATCAGAGGCAAAGTTGTCATGGTTACTATGAAATGAAGAAATTAATTACGTAATTAGAATGGTCTTAGACCTTTGATGGGAGCTATTTGGTCATGAAGTTTCATAGCATCACAGTGTATAGACAGCACACTAAAGCTTGCATTACTTATGTCAAAATGTGAAAAACGTACTAAATATACACACACCCCTCGAACATATATGCTTAACATATAATGGTTTTTAACAGAATAAAAATTTATTTCTTACCCAAATAACAACCCCAGGTGGTCTTAGGTTGAAGGTGGAAGGGATATTGGTGCCACAAACATTGGGTGACCTAGGCTGATGGTGCCTCTGCCAATCTCAACATGCAGCTTCCATGTGCTCCTGGGTCACTCTAGAGGGGAAAAGAATATTAAGGAGCTGATGTCTAGAGTCCTGGACATCACTTAAGGAAACACTCAGTTGACTAGAATTCGGTCATGCAGCCCCATGAAGTTTCAAGGAGTGCTGGGACTATAACCCTGCGGTGGTCCAAGTGGAAAGAGGGTCTAATTTGTTAAACAGCTGGTATTGAGAAAAAAAGTGGAATGAGAGAAAACTGACTTGAATCTCCATGTTAGACTGTTGTAACCTTTCCTCCCAATTCTCACATCTGAAGGAATTCTCATACCCAGAGTCTCTGGTGCTGTGAGGAAGCCAGACCCTTTGGGAAACATTCTGAAACCATATCAAATATATGTTTGATGAATATTCCTCCTATCCTGCCTTAGATATTTGTAACCATTTACAAAGGAAACTCTGTCCTGGAAGAAAGAAAACATCAAGACCTTTTGGAAATTATTGATTACAAGCTGCGAACTAACAGAATTTTTCTGGGGATATAGAATTCTACTGTGATCTCACAGCAGAGTAGGAGCTCATAAAAGTTAAGTGATTAATGGAATTTTGGATCAGCAGAACACCGAACACTTCTTTTTAATCTTTTCCCAGAGTAGATAGCCAAAATAGCGATCTTTAGGAGCTGTCTCCAGGGCATTCAGGAGAACCTCCACTTTGGCCCCTTGAGATGTGTGATAAGGGAAGGTTAGTTTGCTAAAAAAGATAAAGTGGGAAGATTTGGTAAAAAATGTCAAGTAAAGTCACCCTCTTTAAAAAAGTAATAAATCATAAGCAATTTTAATACCATCATTAGTTACTTATAGGTACAAAATAATGATTCTTATCATAGCTCCACCTTACTCAGACTTTTCATTGAGTCCAAATTTAGATATATCATGAAAAAGTCACACTATATTATAGCTACTTAATCAGAAAGTGAATCTGATTATAGCTGCTACCCCATAGTTTGTTTCCTAGTTAATGTAACTCTGGGAAAATGCTATCCAGCTTTCAATTCTAAATTAGCTTTATTCTATCCCACTAAGTGAAAAATACCAGAAGCTTTATGGTTTTGTCCAGAAGGAAGCTTCTTGTACTTGCAGCATCTTGCCTCAATGTATTTGAAATCCTTAACACTGAAGAAAATTCAACCTTTAGTAATTTCACAGTAGAATATACTGGTTCCTATAATTAATGTCATCATCATGATAGGAATAGTAAAGCAGGTCATAGAAGGATCCTGAATGACTTGGTATGACCTATGCATGCAGATGATGAGACAAATTCTATGAGAACTCAGGGACATGTCAACATAGTGAAGTGGTGCAAGGGATACAGGGACTATCAGACTATTTCCTCAAAACAAAGAACCAATTCATACATTTTCCATCCCTTTCACTATTGTTTTTAATTTTAGGAGAAACGTTTGTGGGTATTGCCATATCTTAACTATTGAGGCTCCAGGTTTGAAAGATTAGTGCAGTGACCTCTATCTAGCTTACAATGGTATAGCTTGTAAAGCCATCTGTAAATTATGCTCAGTTTATTTTTTCTTAATCATCTGACAGTAGATCTTCCCAGGAATGATGCCACTCTTTGGTGTAATTCTGAAAGAGAAAGGCAGAAAAGGGATATAGTAATCATCATAGTGATGTTTCTTTGAAAAGTGCAAAGTGTGTGTGTTTATACATTATATATATACACACATATATAGATACATATATATAATGTATAAATTCCAATTATTTCTAGGAAATATGATATAAGAGAAAACATGACTTCAATAAGAACTAAATAGCACATTTTTATTTCATGGTTAAAATTAATGTATTGGAAGTGATATTTTGTGGTACACTGGATGATGTAGGAAGACATTCAATGAGCCCACATATTGTGCAGCTGGTAGAAGCCTGATGGACAGAGAGAGGGAATTTAAATCCAGTGTCTATTTCATGATAAAAAAAAAAAGTCTTATTGCCCATCAAGTGTGCAGTAGAATCAAATGCTCACATGATCATCACCCGGCTGGTCTCCGTGGGAAATGGCATTGCCCTGGAAGATCAGAGCTGTTTCCTGCTGCTATCAAAGTGAGGACTTACTGTTGGTGGTGACAATGCCACCTTTGAACCTGTTGTCCCTGGTACCTCTGGTCATTTGTTCATGAGCCTATTGAGTGAGCATAGGAGCTAATGTGGAGACTGTGAAAGAAAGCCTACTGACCTCCACAAAACAATTTATCATTCTGCTCTGATCATAAGCAAGCTCTGCTGAAGTTTAGGCATTTTTTTAAAAAAGGATATTTACATGGGCCTCAAATATTCTTACACTCTAAACCTGTTCTGAAAGTTAAGGCCAAATATCTATCGGCAGACTTATTTGAAGTGATCCATCAACTAAATCATTCCAAGACTCTTGACTTTAGACAAACCATCAATCTTTGTTTCTGAATTGTTAATTCAGGCCACACTTCCTCTTAGGAAAGAGTGGAAAATAGTAATTTAGTTTAAAAGTAGATCTTTCTCCACTAAAGACTCTGGACTTCCCACAGCCCAGCCAAAACCACAGCTGCAGCCGTGTGGGATATCTTGAGTCAGGGGACCCAACTTTGTTGCACCTGAATTCTTATAAAATATAATATAATGAATGTTATTGTTTTAAGTTGTTGAATTCTAGGATAATTTTTTTTTTTATGTAACAGTAGGTAACTAATATAGTACCCCAAAGAGAAATGCTTTCACCAGGGCACACAAGAATGGTTACTGATACCAGTTTGAGTTTTACATGCTTCTGGGCAAGCAGACAAAAAGAAGGTTGGATTTTGGCTGGAATGAAATGAATGTGAAATTGGTAATGAAGAAACAGTCATAAATACCAATTATGATTTATAATCAGTTGTGCCATAATAATTCTTTAGAATAAAACTATAGCATCAAGTTATATTTTCTTTCTTACTAAAATAGGCATATTTATGTATTTTATATATGAAATATTTTCTTCCTTTCTTCCACTACAGCAGGTGGGTGGTAGTTACGCACACAGTGTTTTCCTTCACAGGCTTTGGAATATCCAGATGGGAATCATGACAGATGTAGGGGAGATAAGAGGACATTAGTCAGAGAAGAGCTGTCCTGTGCCTCCCTTTGGGACAAGTGTGAGCATATACGAGACAGAGTTGTCTTATCCTGGAGTCTGGAATTATTTCTGAAATTCAATGTGAGAAGAATTATTTGTAGATTTCGAGCAACAAAACGAGTAGATTACATTGAGAATTCGTTTTAGTCTGTCTAGAATCCAGAGATCCTTCTCCATTGCTTGGACCTAAGAAAGCTTCACGGAAGTCCCTGCTTTCCACAGTGGAGGACAGACGGACAGACAGTCTCTCTCCGTTCTCTAGGTGTTTTGCTGGGGCTCTGGGACCTGGGCTCAGATTATCAGGTGTTTTAGTAAAGGACTTTGAATCTCAGGGGTTTGAAATGAGGCTCAGAGGAGATGTAAAAATTATTTAGTGAGCACATGTGGTATGGATAAGAGCTTCTGCATTTTGCTAGGTTTATTGGAGACTGTTTCTCACACGATTTTGCTGTGCATGTCTGCCCTCGTTTACTGCCTTCGGTTCCCCCGCACTTCGTCAGTTTTCTGAGTGCTTTGATATTTCCTGGATACATTTCTTTTATGTTTAAATTGGCCAATATAGTTTCTGCTTCTTACAAATACAAAGCCCCATTAACGTAAAAAGAAAGATGCTTTATTCATTGGTCAAGATGAAAGGACCAATTGGATAACACATTTAATGGTTGCTTAAGAAGATTGCCATGCAACTTTATTAACAGTATAATAATGATACGTGGAGCAGAATAAAGAAAAAAAATGTGACTCTAGTTAATAAGTATTACCAAAAAAGCAAATGAAAACAACTACTCATTATGTTTACTTAGCTCAAAATATTTATACATTTCCCTTTATCAAGCACACTGCTGTGTACTTACTGATAAGATATCTTATATAATAGTCTTAATAACCATATCAGTTTTGTGCTAACCCTATATTAGAGATGAAACAAATGCTTCTGATACTTTTTGTCACTTTTGTTAAAAATCATCTGGGTGATAAAGGAGTCAAGAACATGATTTTGACCTTATCCCAGAAACTAATACTTTTTTGCAAAATTTTAGAAAACTCCAAAAATGGAATATTTTGCCATAATGACTAATGTGGCAGAATGATTTCATTGATTATCCCAAATAATACTGTCCCTATATTCTTTGAAATAATACTTTTCAGCAACTTCTATCAACAGATGAAGTCTATTTCTCACCCCTTACATCTAGGCTAAACTTACAATTTTCTTTTGTTTCATAATATATGGCAAAAAATGACATTGTATTAGTCATTTTGGTCAAGTCATTAATCATTTCGGTCAGGTCATGATTTTTGCACAAACCTCGATCAAGAGAACTTGCACTTATCTTTTCCTCCGTGGACCTCTGTGACCACTATTTGAATCAGCTTGGAGCACCTCCTTGTCTTTGAGACAAGCAGGCCCAGCTGAGGCCACACCAGGGCAGCTAGACTATTGCCAGCAACCCTCCAGCTGACCACAAATGTATAAATGAATCCAGCTAAGGTCATGTTCAGCCTGAGTCACGTCACCTAGCCAACTCAGATTCATGGGAAATAAAACATGGTAGTTGTTTTCAGTCACTAAGTTTCAGAGTAATTTGTTACATAGCAATAGTTAACTAGCATAAGCAAGCAGTAACATTTAGTTTCCATAGAAGTGTTCTTCAGAAACTTTCAAATCATCTAAACAAGTTCATAACCTCTGCAATCTGAATGTTGTGAACTGAACAGCTTGAGTTTTGTCATTCTATGAAAAAGTCTATAATTCTATAATATTATGATTAATAAAAACTAATTTAAATAATCTAACTAGGCAATTGAGATATTTTCATGTTTTCAAAAATTATGTTAAAATTAATACAGTATAGAAAGAACATATACAGTCCCTCTAACAACAGAAATATTAATATTTGGCAATATTTATTGAGTGTTTATGCTGCACGAGGCTGTGTGCTAAGCATTTAGTGTAATTCTATTCTAATCCTGGGTGACACCCAGTCTGTACTTTCTACAAGGAATCCATGCATTCTCAGGATCCTGTCTGATTAAGGATAAACCCACAAAGCATAAGCTGCCACATCTCATCAGAGCCAGTTTGCAGACTGCCAATACCCAGAGCTGTTCTAAGACATGGCAGAGACAGCTGTGGCAGCCTCTGGGAAACAGAAATTCAGAGAGCATCTATGCACAGAGTCAACAGGATGATGTTTCTGCCATGACTTGTGCATGGAGAAAATGGCGTAGGGGTTCCTGAGGGCCATTGGAGGGGTTTTCCCATTTTCCTAAAAACCTAAGGAGCCAGATTCAGGAAAGCCATTCAAGTGAAGAGTCTTCTTTCTAGGCCTAAGGAAGCTAAACTATTGCTTAGTGGAGTCTCAAGCTGAAACTAGTGGTCACTGGAGGAAGCCATTTACACATAACAAGTGAGACAAACCAATGATACCCTCAGTTCACGGTGTGCTTACATATGTTCTTCAGAATTACCTGGGGGATATGTTTCAAAATACAGATGACTAAGTCTAGTTCTTACAGTTTCATATTCAGTTCATCTGAGGTTGGGTTCAATAATCTGTATGTTTAATAAACACCCTCACTGAGCTTTAGAGTTAAGCAAGTTTGGGAAATACTGCTTAGGTGACACAGGGGTTAGAGCTCTCTTGCAGGGGACCCAAGGGAAGACGTAACTATGTGGCAGCAATAAAACTACAGGCAAAACTGAACAAAACTGAGGCTAGAAAGAGGAGATTGTGTGAAACAAGGGACAAGTATTTCCAGACCAAGGAGTACTAAGAAACAACAGGCTTCATACTTGTCTGCGTGGCCTCTGTTAATGGTTCATTCATTCACTCATTCATTCATTCATTCATTCTGCAAATACTGAGTGTAACAGTATCAGGCACAGATCTGGGTTTGCCAAATTAAAAGTTGTTTTTTGTTTTTTTTTTTAATAAATTGATCTGGTCTTCATTTGTGTCACAGTCACAAGAGAGAGAGAAACATAACCAAGTAATTTAAAAACTCATGACTTTTGTGTTATAATCAAAGTAGAAACAAAATGAGTTAGGAGTAGAAAAGGGAGTAATCAACTCTATTAGGAGAAAGGAGAGGTCAAGAAAAAGTTCAGTAGGACTTGGTCTTGTGGATGAAAAAGAGTGTATTATAATGCAAAGGGCTGTGCAGGACATGTCAGGTGAAGGGAGCTGTGTGTGCAAAGGCATTGAAAGAATCACACACTTTGAGTGAAGGGTAAAAAACACATTGTGGCTGGAGGGTAGACTGCCAGAGGGGCGGGGAGGACAGACACCAAGTAAACTGGGGTCAGGTAATACAAATATTTTGTGATCTTATGCTAAGAAACTGGGAAACTATCCTGAGCTATATGAAGTATCAATTCAGCCATCCAGGCATATTTTTTATTTTCAGAAATATATATTTTTTTTACGTTTAATGAAATACATATTCTGTATATATGACTTGAGTATATGCTACAGATTGAATTATGGCCCCCTATTCATATATTGAAGCTCTAACTCCCGGTGAAATGGTGTTTGGAAGTGGGGTCTTTGACAGCTAATTGGTTTTAGATGAGGGTGCGCCGCCATGACAGGAGCAGGAGAGGAAGAGAGAGAGAGACCAGAGCTCCATTTCTTGCCGCCCTGTGAGGACACAGCTGGAAGATGGCCATCTGCATGTCAGAATGAGAGCACTCTCCGGGAGCCAAATCTGCTTCTGCTGCACATTTGGTCTTGGACTTCCAGCCTTCAGAACTGCGAGAAATAAATATAGTTTTTTTGTTTTGTTTTGTTTAAGCCACCTACTCTAAAGTTTTGTTGTAGCAGCTTGAGGTGAATAAGACAAGATACAAGTTCACTCTGTTTATATTTCTGTGCAGGTGGGTGGGGACCCAGAGGAAGAATTAAGAAAGTCAAAGAGTTCCCTGACCCCAGAAGACAGGATTTGAAGCCTATAGGTGAACTCTTTCTGATTATAGGTTGTTATGGTATCATATTGGGATATCTAAAAGATGATACGTTTCCCCCACCCCTCACCTTGCGTACTTCACAGTTAAGCACCACTACGAGATTGAGATAAAGAACTGTGTGAATTAGGGTGCCACAGGATAGGGAATTGGTGAGAAGTAAAACTAACAAAAAATACTTAACGTAGAAGAAATATTGATAAGAATAGATAATTGCATGTCAGGTGAATCCGATTGTTCCATGACGGGGGCGAGGATAGCTGGTGACAGAACTGTCATAGTTCCATTGTTAATCTTCTCGTTATTTTCCCTCTTACACAGACATTTCCATTTGAATGGCCACCTTCCATTAAAGGCTATTTCTATTCTTACAGCACTCTCAGTGTCAAGATTCATGAGGTCAAATGTGAAGATGAATTTGTTGGTTAAGTTATTCTCTCCTGAGGGCAAGAAGCTTAATCATTTTCTTTCTTTCTTTTTTTTTTTTGTACTGACCTTGTCTTGTCTGGAGATAAATCAATGAATCAAGTTAGGAATGGTAAATCATGAATAAATGATTTATGCTTGTCTTGATCAAATATGATAGATTGCCTGGGTTCCTGACTATTACTGTATATGAAAATTTTTTAAATATACAAGTGACTTTACACATACAAGTGTGTTTTGGAGGAAAAACTGAGAGTTTCCTCGAAGGACAGTCCTGTGCGACACTGCAAATGTTACTCCTAGTGAGCTAGTCCTTGAGAGATTAATGGCTAGATATAATCCACTCAGTATGATTTCTTTTTGAGCAATTAGGGCATTCTTCTACATGCTCTCACTTTCCTTTCCTTTTCCATCTTTTCTCCCCCTTTTTAAGCTGTCATACCAAAATCCTATATGTAATCAGCAATTCAAAATCTATTTAGTGAGGGGTTTCTTACTGATCTACTCACTGAAATTTCTGGAAAGCCCTCCACAGTCTCTGACCAGTAATGAGCTAAAAGAAAATTCACTGTAGTAAGAGATGCCTTCAGAGGTGAACTAAGAACTAAATGATTGGATTTCCTCTGGATAATTTCTCTAATGTCCTGAGTTTCTGGGAGAGATGGTGGAGGGATGAAAAGCAGATGGCAGCCAAAGAAAACAAAGCTAATTCATCTTTTCAGACTAATACCTCCTGGAGAAAATCCAACAAATTTCCTAACCTGATTTATTTCCATTGCTAATCTTTTGTTAAAACTTCCTAACCTGTTTTGCCTAGTTTTCACATGAGCCTTTTAGAAGAATAAATTAAGAGACAATTGACAAACGATTATTTTACTGTAGAATTTGGGAATGTATATCACACACGGTATGCTGGAAGCAGAGGTTTAGCATGGAAAAGATTTTGCTTACCTTGGAAATTGAAATAACTAAAGTTCTTTATAAACATTATTATATAATGAAAGCGCTATATGCCATAAAAGCTGCTGTCATGAACTAAGTAGAAATCACAGCAGTCTGAATTATCTGCTTGGCAATCTGAGTCCCCTGTTGAATCACTTTGCTTGGTCTTAAAAAATATGTGAACAGTATTCAGCATAAGATAGAAATCTATATATTATATAATTCCTGTACATTAAATATTATGGAGAATAAATGTGCTTTTAATGTCTTAAACATACCTTTAGTTTTAAGAGGGGCTGCATTAATTTGACAGGACATGTAAAATATAATTCATACTGTGTATCTTAACATGTTGAAAAATAGCCATGGAAAGGAAAATTCAGAGGGACTTGGGAAAATATGTTAACTTGATGAAACCCAGAGACTTCAGAAAGCGCACTGGGACTTGTCTGTTCTGTCCCAAAGGAGAACACCTTGACCCCACTTTATGTAGACCATAGAAACATCCCTTGCTCTAATGAATAGCAAGTTCTTTTTTATTTTTAAATTCCAGTCTTTTCTGGGCTTTATTTTCTTTCTGATATTTTAAGTTTCATTCTAGGAAGTTCTATGGATCTGTAACTTTTGGGAACCAGTTCATTTTTTAAGTTCTCTGGCTCTCTTAAATTTTGTTATCATCGAGTCTTCAGACGCTAAATGCAAGAAAGAAGCAGACAACATTTTAAGGATAACTTAAAACAATTAACTGGTCTAGGTAAGCACAATTATAAGATGGCCTCAGAGATTTCTACCTGCTGATATACATGTCTTTCCCCTTCAATAAAGGCACTACCTGTAAATATACTAGGGGTCACTCCTGTGATTAGTTTATGTTATATGGCAAAGCTGAAGGGATTATTCATTGATATAATCAAAAGAGAGATTATTCTCAGTGAGCGTCATCAAATTAAGTAAACCCTTCAAAAGAGAGATTAGTTATTTCTTAAATTCACAGACATTTTCCTGCTGGCCTTGAAAATGTAAGCCACCCTGATTTACACAGCAGCAAGGAAGTGAATTCTGACAACTTTATGACTTGGAAGAAGACCCCAAACAAGTAAAATTGCAGTCCTGGCTGACATCTTATTGCAGACTTGTGAGACTTGGAGCAGTGGACTCCAGTAAGCTGTGCCTGGATCACTGACCTATAGAAACTAAGATCATTACTGAGACAATCAGTAACTGTTATTTTAAGATGCGACATTTGTGGTGATTTTCTTATTCCAATAGAAAACTCACACAAGTGTTATCAGGGGTATATCAGTATGGGTTCTCAGAGAAACAGAATTATTGGAGATATATACAGTTGATCCTTGAACACACATATAACATTTGAATCCCCCAAAACTTAACTTCTGTCCCTTAGTATCTCAGGGGGTGGGTCCCAGGACCACAGTGCATACCAAAATCTGTGGATACCGAAGGCCACTCTTTACAAAGCATAGATCAATGAATGCAATTGGCCCTCTGCTGCTACAGGTTGCTTACCACTTGCAGATAACAAATCAGAAGGCTGAGAATTCCAAAGATACGCAGCTAGAGACATAATAGAGCCAATGGTATAAGTTCCAGCCCTAGTCCAAAGCCAGGAAAATAGTGGTGTCCCAGCCCAAAGATGGTCATGCAGAGAGAGACATTTCTCACTCAGTTTTTGTTTGTTTGTTTTTGATTTTTGTTGGTTTTTGTTTTTTTATTCTATTTAGGCCCACAAGGGATTGGATAAAACCCAGTCACATTAGGGAGGGCAATCTGCTTTACTTAGTCTATGGAGTAAAAATTAATTTCATCCGAACACACCCTCACAGACACA
This sequence comes from Micronycteris hirsuta, assembly GCA_004026765.1. NCBI lineage: Eukaryota > Metazoa > Chordata > Mammalia > Chiroptera > Phyllostomidae > Micronycteris > Micronycteris hirsuta. The sequence goes on along the minus strand of PVJI01009760.1, from coordinate 518 downwards.
CTCAGAGTTTTGTTTAATCAAATATTTGGGCACCCTGTGTTCCATCCAAGCTGAGGCATAAATTAGACATCATAAGAGATGACAAACAGGACAACTTTAGCAGACACTAGACATGGTCCATGGATCTGTTTTTAGATAATGTCAGAGATTGAGCGAGAAGTTCCGAAGTTTGTCTATAGGTCTAGAGAGTTTATTCAATTCTTTTTATATTAATATTCATGTTATGTTTCTCTGCTTTTATTATTCCTTAACAATTAATACCCATTCATCCTTTCAAATAAACTACTGAATAACCACTATGAGCCTAAGCGTCTGTAGGTCGAACCCAGATTAGACACTCAAGAGACTCATTCTTTAAGACATTTAAAATACCATATGTATTACTTATTTAAACACACTTGAATATGTACTATGTGCAAAATAATGCATTAGGTACTATGAATAACATAAAGAAGAATTAGAGGCTTTGTTTTGAAGAAACTTATCTGGTGGATTTTAACAGAACAAATACAAAATAG